>JBBPSZ010000142.1:0-16507 GCA_038093835.1 Strobilomyces confusus
AGTCCCGGCTCGTGCTGGCGACTCGCTCGGAAGACGCGAGATTTCCACCGTCTTTTCTCTGACACTTTCTCATTCTCCTGGAGTCCCGGCCTCAGCGGTCTTCGTTTACCGGCGGACACAAAGGTCATCAGAATCCAGATCGATACGGAGAACATCGTTTGTAATACCGGTCCCGGATGATCGCACCGAACCCCCGATTGGCGATGCGCGCGCGTTCCTCACGCGACAGTTTTCTTCTGCCGGGAGGGTGGAGTCACCTTCGATCTGTTGTAGGAGGGGAAAGACGCGGAGGGTACGCCGAGTCGTGGGCACGGGTAGGCACGTCCCTCTTGCTAAGGGGGTCGCTCACGACGACTCAAGAACATCTGACAGTGATGCGCATTGAATCACGAGAACTTTGCGCTCGACCCTTCGTGATTATTAGTTCAAAAGACGCGGAGACCATCTGTGGTTTGGGGGACGGCGAGTATTATCGATAAACAAGACGG
Organism: Strobilomyces confusus; assembly: GCA_038093835.1. Taxonomy (NCBI): domain Eukaryota; kingdom Fungi; phylum Basidiomycota; class Agaricomycetes; order Boletales; family Boletaceae; genus Strobilomyces; species Strobilomyces confusus. The sequence goes on from JBBPSZ010000142.1 coordinate 489, forward strand.
CTTTTCAATGCTAGGGAAATCTATGCTCGCCCAGGGCAATCGTCATAAACTTGTCTGTGCTGCGATACCTGATGTCGATCCGAGTGGCAGAACAGTGTGCGTGACGCGTGCTCACCGCCGACTCGAGCGAGCGAGAGCCTACAATTGGTGTGGACGCCTGCTTCCAAGGTCAATATAGCTCGTTGGGGCCAGGGGCCCGGATCTCCTCCAATATGGGAGAGGCTATCACAGCATATCATCTCTCGTCTCTATTCACGCTGTCGCGAAGACACGTATCCTTCTGGTCTTCGGCTGAAAGGGTACATTAAGCAGTCTTATACGAGTGGGACGATAGACAAAGAAACACGCTGTACGAGCTCCCGCTACGGTTTGTGAAACTGATCTTTGATCCTCCAAGGCGTATCATACCACCCCACCTTTTCCAGCAGGAGGTATTGCACGACTCTACGCGTGCCGGCGATGTCTGAATTCACGGCTCGCCCACGTTTGTCGGTGACATCGATTTTCTGTGCCAAGTCTTATCACTGGCGCGTCAGGGAAAGAGAAGAGTTGCTCACGTGGGTCGTATCAAACTTGACGAGAGCTTGGATGAGCAGGCGATGGCCGTTGATGGGTTCCGCGTTTTCAGTGTACACCTCCCCTGCTCGTATGGACACGATGTCCACCGGTGTGGGTGTTCTCCGTTCTAAAGGACGTCAAGGATAGAACGCGAGGTGTGGGAGGTGACTCACTCTTGGACTTCGGGAACAGTGTTGCATCTGAGACGTCGCTGGTGATGCTCCAAGCCCAAGTTTGACCCTTGTCTCGTCGACGCATCGCCTTGATGGTCGTTTCCTGGAATGGACCCGATGTGAATTCTTTCACCGTGTCCTCGCGGCCCCTATGAACCGTAAAAAAAAGCGTCAGGAAAGCGGTATTCAAAGTCGGTCCGACGCGTACCTTGCGATGGACATGTTCACTTTGCGATAGGTATCAAGAGCTATCTGTCGCAACGGGGCCAACAATGCGTCCGAAGAATTATTTCGCACGCTCAGTATGCGACCCAGCGTCTTGACGCGTAGTTCAACGTTTCTTCCCGGAAAAGCGTTCGCTTTCGTCATGACAAACAGACTATGGAATGAAGGGGGCGTGTCGACGACTGTATGTTGACACACAAGCAGCATCATACCTATGGGAGTTCTTCATCCAGTTGCGCGTGTTATGCTTGATTGCATACCAGAGATCACTGTCTCACCCGAGGTCGGCACATGTGCAACAAATATGATCATGGTACATACGAGAATTTGCTTGGTGCAAACATAGCTTTTGAAGTGAGCGAACGGAACATCGGACGCAGGTCATAAGGTATCTCCGCATCTGACGAGTGTGAGTTGCATCACTGGATGAAGCCTAGAGCAACAGCTTACCCAAGCTGGTCATTTCCGTCCCCCATACGTCGGCCGTGGCGTACATTTTCTTGAAGCGCCTCATGCTCTCCATTGCTTGAAGGTTCTGCTCCGCGGTGTCTTCGACGGACGATGGAGGAGGCTTGGACTTTCTCGCCCTGCTACCTGATGACTGTGGTTCCGCCTTGGCTGACTGTGAAGAGCTCCACGGTGTCGGTGACGCGGTTTGAGAGCCCGATGGTCCTGATTTTTGCTTGCTCTTGACAGCCATCGCTGCGAACGACCGAGAACGAACGGTGGACCACACATTTGCCCTGTGCGTCCATGCTCTATACGTTCCAAGTCCAACTGAGGCTGGCATCGCTGGAACAGCCCCAACCAGTCCTGCAGGCCCGTCGACGTTGAGCGTTCAATTCAAAGACATATTTCCCAATGAGGGATTTCCAAAAGAGGAACATTTCCGGAGCATTCCGGAATGTTTCCCATCTGGCCGAGCCTCTTACGCGTGTGCTGCCGAACGGCGACCATAAAAGGAGAAGAATCCGTACGAAAAATCTGGCACATCAAACACACGTTTGTTTCTTACCATCACCATGCCTGTGAGTTCATCTTCGACGACTGTCCGTCCACGTCGCGCCGTTTTATTTACTATTTTCCTCCAGCGCTCTTCACGTTCCTCTCGTCCGGCACCCAAGCCTGCCGCGGCTCCTGCGCAACAAGCGCGGGGCGCCCACACGGCTGCTATGCCCCCGCAGGCGGGATACGGGAACCCCGCTCATGCTCCTGCGACCGCGGCAACCGCTCAGCCCCGTCAGCCAGGCATGTTCGCGCAAATGGCCGCCACTGCTGGTTCCGTAGCGGCCGGCTCAGTCGTTGGTCACGGAATTTCCAGCATGCTCTTCGGTGGATCCAGCTCGGCGGCGCCAGTCGAACAGGCCCCTCCAGTTCAGCAACAATCTTTCCAATCTACCCCTGCGTGTGATGTCCAGGCAAAGGACTTTACCCGTTGCCTGGATAAGGCAGACTTGCAGAGCTGCACGTATTACCTCGAACAGCTCAAAGCCGTATGCACTAGTTTGTTCTCTCTGGTTTCAGCCGCTGACCACCAAATTGTTAGTGCCAAGCAGCTGCCGCTCCATATTAATAGACTCGACTACTAGCTGTATGCATACGGAGCCGACAATGGCATTTGTCAGTTATCATTAACAATTCTTGTTGACTTATGTCCATTTATTAAGCATTTCCACTTGGTCCGGTGAGATCGGGAACCCTACTAGTCGCTTGCTTATGAGTTCTTGCCCCGGTATGAATCCATTTTCGTGGCACATCGGCAGACGGGTCCTCAGCGAATGCGAACGTGATAGGAAGTACTGCAAGAATCCTCAGTGCGACTCGTTTGCAGGGGTTCGGATGCGTCGTGTACCCACGCGGCCGACGAAGGGAAGCAGTACCCATCGATGTCCTGGCCCGTCCACTCAACTGTGGCGAAACTACGTAGCGCTGATCTGGTACCTGCACATCTTTGGGTGCTTGGCGTGGACTCGTCAAAAGGACCTTGCACCATTTATAAACGGCAGGTTGTTTATTGACTTTCACTATATCTGATGTCGGGAACGAAGTCGACAATGACTCATGTGCACTTGGTGCTGCGTTGTTGCTGAAAGAGCCCCTAGTAGCGCTCCTGTCTGTTAACATCAAGCCCAGCGTCCTTCTCAATCGACCCTGAGTAGGAACGGTAAGTAGACACTTCATAATGTACACACTGGGAACAGAGGTTTCATGGCGAGTAAAAGACAGCTGCGCAATCGTCTCAGCCAATCGGCTGTGTGAACGCAAAATCTCGCTTGCTCTTTCCGCTACGATCCATTTGCCATCGAATAGATCGTAGTGGTAATAGCAAACTAGTCAATTTCCTGGGTAAAAGGAGTATGAACAAGTCGGTACCACATGGGCTGGTGGGACTAGGTTGTAGAAGTGGCAGCACAATATCGTTCACCCATCATCGTCAGGTAATCGTGGTGATCCTTCTTCGTTATCAGGCTGAGTTGAAATGTAATAAACCTGACACGGATTCCGGAGGATGGCTGGCGCACATGGGCTCATTGTGTTGTATGGTGTCGGTGATGATCATCGCCCTTCGGATAAACGATGGTGTGGCCATTGTTATCAGATGTCACCCTCCTTCCGCACATCGGCATTGGAGCTTCAATATCCGGGCATGTCTTGTTGCTCGGCAGTCGGAAATGGATATCGAGGTCAGGAGACTCTGACAGAGTGCGGGCTTCCAAGCCCCAGCAATGGAATCCAGAAGCCCGTGGCTGGACCCTCTCGGCGAAAGATTCAACCCATCTGGGAAAACGTTCGTCTTAGGCTATTGCTGCCGAGCGACCTTGGGAGACATGCTTTTTGTCGTGCAATTTCTAACAATTTCTCCTTCTCAGCTGCTCACCACCTCGGACTGGTTGGCCTTCCGGAAGACGTCACCACCGGCGCTCCGCTACCGTGATAGTCCGACGAACCTATAGTAAGTGTGCGTGTCGCACATTCAAACAGATGGGCCGCATTTTATCCGAGCCGAGGTGGACAACTCGACCGGGGGGGCCCAGGCCTGCAGGACGACTGAACGTCCAGCTCAAGGAATTCCCGCGGAAAAGAATGCAAAAAGGACGGGCCAGGAGTCGGAGCACGTGTCCCACGGTTGGACGCTATTTTCTTTCGGCTGAGGCCCCCTCCTCTCGCTTGCCATGTTCAAGAGGTCGCACGACATAGCACTGGACGCGAGGGCACCAATCATTGGCCGTGGCCGGTATATCCGTGGCCACTGAACTTGAAAGTTTGGGGTGCTTCCTTCGCGTCACATTAAGTATCTGCTTTCGTTAGCGGCCTTGGCGTCCCACCAATTCACGTTCGTGATGGACGTTCGATCGATGTGGCGAAAGGCCACGTCACATCCGTGCCGGAGGACGCTGACGAACATTTGACGAACGCTTCCGCTCCACCGGCGCATGTTGTCCGAGTCCTCGGGATGTCTCGCACCGAACGCGGCTCAGTGAGAAAGGTAAAGCGTTGGTTGCAGAGACACAAGGGCACGTTGGGCCTGCGGCCTGCCACTCGACTGCGTTGGCTGGAACGTGCCACCTGCCTTCTGACCGGTTGTTTTCTTCCCCAGAAAATCGCTTGCAGAGTCACCTTCCGGGCATACTATGGAACTCATCCCCCTTATCGGTGGCGGGTGGGACGGACGTCTTCCGAGTCGTCAGCGACATTGCGGCTACGCCCGGACTTCGCCGTCGTCATATACTTTGGAACAGCCCCTGCAAGCTGCGTGGACGCCCCGCAATTCAGGGGATCTCTGTCATAGTCCTATCGCTTGCCCTCAACACTTTCGTGTGTCGTCCACATGGTGTTCTGTTCAGTCTTCCGGATTCATGTGGAAGGCACGCCGTCAGAGCGGTCCTAGAGACGAGAAGGGTCTTGGGAGTTCTCGACGACGCTGTCGATGTCGGCGAAGGACATAGTTACTGTACCTTCTTCGCATACCGTCTCATCCTCCAGTGTTCACAGATCACCGTCGTCGTTGCCCAGCGCTGATCACGCACCCAAACCCCTGGCAGCACCTCTCACGCTCGCGATCTCGAGGGTTTGGACGAATCACAATCACTTAAATTACTGGCGACGTACGCACACACCTCAGCTATGGCGATCCACCAGGGCGCGTTTCGTGTGCTCTACGATCAACGTGCGTCCCCTCGGACGGGTGCGGCCAGCGCGACCTGTCATTTCGACGTTGTGACGTCGATCTAGCCGTGGCCCCCGTTCTTCCTCAGACGGGCCGTCCGTTGTGGCAGCCACGCCGGCGGGCTCACGGGCGCCTCCTCTTCGTGATCCTCCTCATCCTCGTTGGAGTTCGTGTCGAAGGTGTAGGGCAGCGGCACCTCGCGCGTGACGCGGTACTGGTCGATGTTACCCAGGTGTTCATTCTCGAGACGGTCTGACGGATCATGGGTCAGCGATCTGGGAGAGCAGACGGACGGGACGGCGCACAGAAGTTCCACTGCACCCTGCGCAGCATCTCTAGCGTGGCGACGAGGAACGCGCGCACGACCATGTTGGGGCCGTCGACGGGTATATACGTCAGCCACATAAGGCGAATGCATAGGTTGGACACCTGCGGATGAGTACGATTTGGACATGAACAGGGACGATTTTGCGGGACGTACCAAAGCGAAATAGTAGGACTATGGTGTCGTCAGTAACGTCGGAGGCGCCGGTGGAAAAAATAGACGCACCGGTATTTGTGACTTGTAGACGAATTCCCTCCTGAGGAGTGGGTATCGAGCGTGCGGTTTACACAAAGACCAGTCCATCAAAACATCCTGAGAAGCAAGATAAATAAATCGTGGCTTTAGAAGTTGGTGGATGTGGTGTGACTCACCCAAGCACACGCATAGATTGTATAGACGATTCCAGTGAAACACCAGAGTATATAGCTCGCACCGGCGTGGGGCATCTCTGAGTTGCGGTTTTAGACTGGTGTCAACCATGGGAAGCACGCATTTACCTTCGCGTCTCCAATAATAGTAAAAGAAACTACTGATCATCCCCATCCCGTACTTTCCAGCCTGTTTGAACGAGTGAGTGCACACGAAACCCACGGCTGCAACAAGGTCGCGTACGTTGATGAGATGGGTGTGGAGATTCGAGTCGCGGTATCGCCTCAGGCTCTGTATGAAACGCACTAAAAAGGGTAGCACGGCGAGAAAGTAATACCATCCCCAGTTCGGAGCCGTGCCACACGTGGCCCAAACCTCAGGAGAACGGGGGTCATAAGGCGACGACGGCAAGTTCTGGTATGTGCTTTCGGCAGCGAACGATTCGAGTTGATAGGGTGAGGTGCCGTTATCGGGGAATGGGAGGTATAGCGACAACTCGAGACTTGTGAGCGATGGGGTAGATAACAAAGGGAACGTGGAAAGGAAGCGGGTATAGAAGCATCCCACGAAATATGTGCCGGAAAGCGAATAGGAGAGACTGCAAAACTGATCTCTGATAGCGACAGGGGTAAGAGTGTGAACGGAACAAAGATCGAGAAGTATACCCAAGCCAGAAATCGGTAAACTGTCAGACGATTAGAGCTCTTGAAACTACCTCAAAGATTAACAAACGGCGACGAACCTCGACTTTCCATAACCCACTAACGCCTAGTTTAGTTATGTTCTTTATCGTCCACCATCGTGCAGGACCCCACCAATTCTGCATATCACAGACGGGATTCAAGTCAAACACATTGGAATGGGTCAGAAGACTCACACGGAATGGATTGAACATGACAACGAGCGTGAGACCAAGCCAGATCAAGGGCCACAGCAACGGTGGGCCTATCTGGGCGAACGAGAACCAGAAAGCATACGCGAGAGTGCAAAAGAGGAAAGAAGGAAGCTTTGTCCCAGTCAAAATCGAACTGGCGTATGGTGAATGCATGACACGCACCTCAAAGTACTCGTGGTGGTCGAGCCTTGATCTTGGGCTTAGTTCTACGCACACCGTCAAGGAGTGGACGACGGGGACCGACGGTAACATACCAAATATGAAGACGTAGTTAATTCTTTCGCGGGCCCACACTGCGATGTTGACACCAATCAACAGCGCAAGCAATACCGGTAGAAGAAAGACAGAGTAAATGAAAAGCAGGATGTTCCATGACGGGAGCGAGGCTCGCGTGCGCGCCTGGAAAGCTGCGAGAAAAGTTGAGAAAGCTACTCAAGAGTCTCGGAAGACATTCGTACGTACAGTATAGAAGACCTCCAACAATCGCGGGAAGTGCGAGGCCTAGCCATATCCCCGAACGGAAGGTACTAAAATGATGTGTCTTGGATAATGGTCCAACTCGGAGGCGGTCTAATGCTTTCTTTCTGTCTCCGCGTTCTGGATAAAGAGTCCGCGCGTCAGTGAAATGCGACTCAAACATGTGAATCCAGTATCGGCTAGGCGTGGAGGGAACGTACCAAATCGCATGGTAAAAAGATCCTCCATTTCCTTGAGCATAGTGCTGACTAAAGCACCAGAAGCAAAGGCGGAAGGTTCTACCTGCAGGAATGTAATCATTGGGTCTCGCAACATCGTCACTCAAAGTGACCACACACTTTCTCGTTCATGTAAGCATCTAGAACAATATTCTTGGTGATCTTCTCGTATTTCTTCAGCGCTTTGCGAAAGCCAATGAGATTGAGGATCTTGAGACACAAATGAAGGAAGTGATGAGCGTAGTCCAAGAACGGATAGTGATCACGAATCCGATCGGGTAGAAATGAATAAGTAATTGAGGGTCAAGGAATGTCAACATGTGAGGCATATTAAGGGGAAAAGGCTTACTCTATAATTGTTGAGGACCTCGAGGCCCCTACAAATTCATGCCGCACGTTAGCATCATGTCGACGACCAAGAAGGTAAAGTGACGGCGCTGCACGCGACTGTAATAGGACGTCTCGACGCACCGGTAATGCTCGACAACCGCCTTTCGGAGCCGTCTTTTCGCGTGTCGATACCCATGAGGGTCGAGGCGATGTCTTTGGCCACCAAACGGCCGCATCAGGCTGCCAGAACGTCTCAGTCGCGATCCAGCAGACTCATCTGGGGAAATCTGCGAAGACGCAGCATTCCTCGGCGAGTAATCCAGATCCATTTCATCGTCACTCTTCGTTCCTTCTTCCTGTGTCAAGGACCTAGAGCGATCACCACTGCGACGCGGGGGCTCGGTCACCTGTATCCCAAAGTTGGAAGTGTCGACGACACCGCGTTGCCCTAACATCTGTAAGATGGGGTAAAAACGTTTGAGCCAGTGGTTGCATACCATTACGCCCAGATTCAGAAGCTAAAATGCCTCCACTGCCAATTTGTTCGGGCTCTTCGACTCTCGCGTTATTGTCTGGAAACCACGAGGAGAATGCTGATGGGACAGAGAAATGCGTGGCCCAACCTGGGCCCCTTGATTGTCCAGATGATTGCTGGTGAATCGCGTTTAGCAGTATCTACTTTCATCCAAAAGAAAGTATACGAACATAGACCATTTGGCGGTGTATCCCGAGTTCATTTAATTGTTCTCTTAGCCGTTTGGCACGTTCGTTCATTTCCTTTTCTCTCTCTGCGTAGAATGACTCTACTCTCTCAAGTTCAGCGTCAAGCATGTTGAAAAACCTGGCATGAGTGGCAGGCAAGTTGGCAAGTACGGCGTGCAATGACGGTGACGTTGTGGGCCCAGCTACAACTGATATTGAATTAAGATCAGATTCGAATGGATGAAGAAAAATAGGTACTCGAGTCCCTGAAAAATGGGAAAACCGGAGGGGAACGAGGGGTCCTTGGAGGCAACGGTGTTTGCTGAGATGGTGTGGGTGAGGTTGTACCGGTCAAGCGAGGCGGAAGGGTGGCCAAGGCCACACTCAGGGAAAGTTCTAACGGATAAGTGAGCTCCAACACAGTGACGAATGTCTGTATAATCATCACCTACTTTCTTGGTTACTTGTTCTGCGCCGAATTGGAGAAGCTGGGCCATGACCGCTCGAGTCAGTGATCCCCCGCGTCTCAAGCCTAGTGCCAGACACCGATACACTCGGAATGCGCGCTGATGTCGTATTTCCTCGATTCATGTATTCCTCTGTCACCATCAAGCATGCGTCTGTTTGGCACGAAATCTGTGTTTAAACGCGTCTCACCTCTCGCATCATCAGGTTTCTCCGTGTTGATTGGGGCGGAACGGAAGGTATGATCGGTGTCTGCGGGTAAAACGGATCCAATCGGATCCACTTGCTGCGTGGCCTGCGTCCGTATAATGCCTAACTGTACTTTGAGCCCGCGATAATCTCTGTGGAAGAAGCAGTCAGTCGTCATTGGTTTCCCAATGTATGCATGAGTGAGACGTCAGGAACAAATAGAAACTTAATACATGTAAGCTTTTTCCACTCCGGGGTCTGTTGAGATAGTCCGGTAAGATGGAATAGGCAGAACAACACGTCAGGGAAACTCACCTGGGTATCTTGAAGATATCTGCGACATAGCGGTGGGAAGTAGCGTTCGGTTAGGAATAGCCGAGTTTGCAAAAGTGGATAGTCTCCTCACCGTGCAAATTTCATGGCTGCCCACACGGAGAGCCACCACAGGCGGCACTTGAAAACCCCGTCAGTCGAGCGAATCCTTCGAATATAAATGAGAGTCGATCGTCGTGGTACAGTGACTGTACGTGAACGTCCGAACCGGGTATTTATGCACCCAAGAAACAAAACAATATTATACGAAATTGCGAACGAGTCCTGCCACGAGTACGGGTTAGCAATGAGCGAGAAGTGAAATTGATATATGAAAAAATTTAGATGCGATCAATCTCCGTATTTATTTTTGCCGTCTGCGGAAACAACCCCTATAATTAGCAACCAATTACGCCTATGATTGATTGATGATCAGCTGCCAGTGCGCTCATTCCACTTTGTACAGGACGTGGTGAGGCTCCCAACAAACGTTCGACCAGCCTACGAATAAAATCGCGACTCACCTTGACCACCTCCTCTCCATTTCGCGTCGTACCAATTACCCTTCTGCCAGTGCTTCTGTGATATCATGAAACTAACCGAACATCGTGCATTAATTTTTGACGTGTACGGCACTCTCATCGATTGGGAGTCTGCCATCCACGCCGCCTTGAATCCCGTCTTCCCAGACCTGCCGCGGGAGGAGATCCTGGTCAATTATGCTGGGGTAGAGGGAAACTTGCAGATGCAGATGCAGAGCACGCCATACCCGAAGATTCTCGAACTGGCTTATCGCCAGCTGTCCACCTCCTGTGGCGCCACGGTGACGGCGGGCGAAGGAGAGCGGCGCGGATCCGCCTCTGACATGAAAGCGGAAGACAAGTTCACCGCCCCACCCACACTCCCAGCCGATGCCGCCGAACACTTCGGAAGGTCTATCCCAGACTGGAAGCCGTTTCCAGACACGATCGATGCCCTCCACAGGCTCAAGAGACGCTTCGCTCTCGTCGTGTTGTCCAACGTCGACGACAAGAGCTTCGCAGGCACGCACGCGACGCTCTGCAGCCCTGACTACCCAGGGTCCGCCTACCGCACGGTCACTCCACATTCCCCGTTCTCGCTCGTCCTCACCGCACAGCGGGTGGGTGCTTACAAACCGGATCCTCTGATGTTGGAGAGCGCGTTGAGGCAACTGTCCGCAAACCCAAACCCCTCGCTCCCCTCGAACCCTTCAGTGTGTGTGGATGCATCGGAGGTCCTCGTCGTCGCCAACTCTATCCACCATGACATCATTCCCGCCAAGCGACACGGGCTGCGCAGCGTTTGGATTAGCAGGCACAGGGCGAATTTCATCGGAAACGTCGCAGAGCCCTACTCGGATCACGAAGGTGCAGTGATGGACGGCGAGTACCACTATGCATGGCGCTACGAGACTTTGGGTGGGATGGCGGATGCAGTGGAGGGAGATGTGCATACGGGAGCCTAGTTTCAAAGTTCTGCCGCATCGTGTGACCTACTTTTTCTTCTACCCAATTCCGATTCGAAGTAGAGAAGCGAACCCAGAACTAACGAGTCTTACCAAGTTACTGCAGTCATGCTCATGTTACCTGCCAAGTGGCATGTTGTGCGCCCGTCCAAGAATGCTCTTCTGATCACATAAATCTTACCAGTTCTTGTATATTCTATTAGCGCACAGTGAGTCGGGTTTTTAGTTTCGTAAAGCGAGGGTCGTATGCTCATTTCAGGTCCTTGCGATCGCCGTCAGCGTCAACGCGAATCGACATCTGGCGCTCGAGTGTTTCCTCCTCTCGACATCATGGATTGTTGGAGTCCGGCGACCGTCTATTAGCGTCAACACGAGCAAACCAAGCTCGGCCTCGTCGGCATGGACAAGACACGATGATTATACATCTGAGTCGTCCATTTGCTAAGTCGACCTGTACCAGGGGATTCAATAATAAGTCGTCGTCCCCGGCCCTCACAAAGGGCTCTATCCGTACGATCTAAGGTCACCTGCGCATCATCTATCGACAAAATGGATTTATCGCCGATTATCGCCACAAGACTCATAACTAAATCTCCGAATCCTCCGCCCGGATGTCTAAGGAACGCCATTTGTGCCCTCGAAAACGACTCCTGCCGCCATTGTGTTGGTCGTCGAGGGGTAGGGTACTCTCCTCATGCGAATGGGACAGCGGGTGATCACAGCCCCGGGCTATTGGGTGTGAAACGCATGGCCTGTGCATGCGGTGCGTCAGAGAGTCGGAGGCTTGGAGCTCCTTTCACTGGTGTCTAGTAATCGGTCTCTTTCCCCTCTCTCTTTCTCCTCCTTGCACGTTCTATTGCTTGCACTGTGTAGGCCACCTTCTTCAGCCCATAGAACATCCGAGCCGTGGAGACTCGGGTCGCCGTATGACGTTCTGCCACCCAACACTAGCACCCACCCCCACCATGTTCCGCCGGTTTCCGCCGGGATCCCACGTGTATGCCATTGCTTGTGGCAGTAGAATCAACCGCCGTAGTTGCGGTATGTACTTACGTGCTCTCAGGGGGCACGTGCGACGTCCAAAGTAGAGAAGACATGATTTCTTTCGAAGCAGGTAGTTTTTTATCTAACGCCACACTTCCAGCTCGTCCAGGGTTCTATCGCACATCGATTCCTTTCGCGTTCCGGATGGATGCAGTTCCTTAGGCCTGCTCATCAATCGATCGAACCCTCGAAAGGTGTGTTCAAGTATAATGGTCGTCCCAATGCTGCCGACGGAATAGTCTACTAATAGTGCATAAGTTAACGGAAACGAGCGGAGTAAGGTATCCTCGATGCGGGCCATGCGGTCAAACCAATATGACTCCCACAAGTAAGATGACAAGGATAATTATCAAAATTGTTATGCACCATCCAGATTTGGTGTCTAGGATGAGTCTGCTTTAGTACAGCGAAGTCGAAGGACGGACTGGGGACTACCTTCCGTGTCTCGTATGAATTTCTTCATTCTCCGCATGGCACTATTCAACTTGGAATCCGTACCATCAACATTCCGTTCTAGGTCATCAAGCATCCTACGAAGTGTGAGTACAACAATGAGACATGCCCAACAAACAGGATAATTCTAATACAAATTACTCACTCGTTATGTTGACCAATCTCTTGGCCCATCAGGCCTGCTTGCTGCGCGAGTGTAGTCAGCGTCCCTGATATTGAGTCCATCGTGCGATCCTGCTCCTCTATCATAAGCTGAGGTAAAGTCAACGATTAGATCTTTTGAAAAAAGTTGCCCATGCCTGTCGTTCTTCATGTGCCCACCGCTTGTCCTCGTCTTGATCGTCACTCTGAGGCGAATTGCTAGTGGTTTGCAATGCCGAATGAGATCCACCCGGTGCTGAACTCTGGGGATAGGGTGGCCGGAGATGAGACTGGGGTTTGAGAACCTCATGGTCAATATTCCTGATAGTCACTGGCAGCAAGGGGAAACTGACCCGCACCTTTGTGTCCTCAACTTCCGCACTCATATTCTACGGCCCTCGTCGTCAACGTTCCACCATAGAAAACACGATGATGTGGCCAATTGGTCAATACGCACCATGATCTCACGCCTGACCCGCCCGACATAACGTCGCCGCTCGGCCACCTCTGCATCGTCGAGATTGAACAAGCGAGGACCGGTCGATTCGACTACCCTTGCAGTCTCAGCGTCAGCGCGTCGCCATGCTCCCAACGGAGCCGGAGTCCGTACTTTACACTCTCCTCGAGGTCCTCGAGGTCCGCTTCTAGCGCCGTTAGCGTGGCTTTGAGCTGCGACAGTCGCGGGCGCGAGCGTTCAGCACGCCGCGCTCACAAGAAACAGCGCAAAACGAACCTCGCTCCGGGCCCAGACGAGCTCCTCACTCCCCTCGCGCGCCATGCTGCGGATCCGGAGGTACGACGCACGCAGCGTCGAGGCCGTCTGCAGCGAGGACTGTATTTCTTGCTGCACGGCATGATATGGGTCTATGGACATGAAATTTCGCCGCCTTGTCTGGTTGACGAGTTGATAGCAGACGACGTGTGTATCGGTTGTTGTTATGGGCGGCTGTGTACATGCGACTCGTCAGGCAAACGTCGGGACGTGGCTTTTTCAAATAGTACTATTCCTTTTTTGGAGAGCCCTGATACAGTCGACCGACTCGGAAGCCGAATCGCAAGGCAGGCCCGGGGAACGAGTTTCCTAGAACTAGAGGTACGTAGCTGTCTCGATCTTTCCATTCCATTGTTCGGGACTTCATCCCGCCAGGGCACCACGTTTCTATTCCCAGCCGCAGCGGAGTTCATCTGATTCAATCACCTGGGACGAACGGAGTGAAACTTTCTTTATTCTCTCTCCAACAGAGACGTACTTTGTACCCTGCCCGGCTCAGTGACGCTGATGTCATCGGTCACGCTCAACACATAAGACCATAAGACCAGGCCCCTGGATCACCTCCTCTACCCCACTCACGATGTCGCACCAGATCCCCAAGACACAAGTCGCCGCGGTCGTCCCCGCACCAAAGCAGCCCGTAGTGGTGAAGCGCGACGTCCCAGTCACTCAACCCTCCGAACTCAAACCTGGCCAATGTCTCGTCAGGATGATCTGCACGGGGGTCTGTCACACCGACCTGCACGTCAGCAAGTGGGACTGGCCGCTACACGCCGTGACCCCGCTCGTCGGTGGACACGAGGGCGTCGGCGAGGTCGTCGCCATCGCGGACAACGCGGAACCGTCGCCCGTGAAGATTGGTCAGCGCGTCGGGATCAAGTGGATCGCGTACTGCTGCCGCGACTGCGAGCAGTGCCGCAGAGGCCTCGAGCAGAGTGAGTGGATGGCGAAAACGTTCGATGACCCGACTGACTTCCGGACGTGTCACAGATTGCGCCAACGTGAAACTGAGCGGAATGACCGTCGACGGAACGTTTTCCCAGTATGTGGTACGTCCAAAGATACCGTTGGAGTCGCTGCAGTCGCACATGACCGTTTGTCAGGTGTCGTGGGTCCACCACGTCACGCCGATTCCAGATGCCTTGGACAGCTTTGCAGCTGCATCTCTCCTTTGCGCGGTAAGTCCGCTTGATAACTAGGAGTTTCTGTAACCGAAATTGGTTCACTAATATTGAGGGTGTGACCGTTTATCGAGCGCTGAAACACTCTAGTGGAAGAATTGGAGATTGGATCGTCATTCCAGGAGCAGGCGGAGGGCTCGGCCACATGGGTAATGACAATTTTCCGCACGAAGCACGCCACACTTTGCTGACCGAAATCCCCAGCTGTGCAATATGCGGTGGCGATGGGGATGCGGGTCGTCGCAATTGGCAAGCCAAGTCCTTGATAGGTAGCCTTCGAAAGTGATGATTCTTCCACAGACACCGGCGCAGAGAAGAAAAAGCTCTGTCTGGAGCTCGGGGCAGAGAAATGGATTGATTTCAAGGGAACGTCAGACCTCACCAAGGCGATCCAGGAGGCGTGCGACGGGCTCGGGCCTCATGTGGCGCTGGTCACATCACCGTATGGCCCAGGTTATGTTCAAGCGGTCAATTATTTGCGACCTGGTGGAACGTTGATGGCTGTTGGGATGCCAGCGGATGCAACGCTGGATGCGTCTATTTTCTGGACTGTAATCAAGGTAAGTACAATGCACGCGTTGGGAGGGATGCTGCCCAACGTGCACTGCAGAACGTTTCGATCAAGGGCTCCTATGTCGGTAATCGCCAGGATGCGATCGAGGCAATCGATATAGCTGCCTCCGGGAAAGTCAACGTGAAGTATGCATTGAAAGGCCTCTCTGGCCTTCAGCAGTAAGTGCCATTTCACTCCCACTTGCTTCGCCGACGAGTGACGATGATATCAGGGTGTACAACGATCTCGAAGAAGGAAAGGTAGCCGGAAGGGTAGTTTTGGATTCGTTGAAGTGATTAGGTTGCAAGAGCGCGAACCAGGTGTACTATGTAGTAGTATTGAAACATCGTATTCGTGACAGCCCCTTGAAAGATTGGCGGAGTGTTCTGAGGGAAACGTGGCACCTAGTGCAATCTGTGGCATTCTTCCAAACAAACATTCGTATTCATTGACGACTGAAGTTGACCACAGACCTCCATGATGCATGATGCACGATCAGTCTAAGTCCAGTGTGTAGTCCGTCAATTACGTGGCGCCGGTTCAACTGCGTAGCCGAACCTGAGGCCTGAGCATTGACACTTCTTCCGACGGAAGCCCATTTAAGTCCGGCTCCCGGCAGTCGCTCCCGGACATTGAAGCTCATCGATGCCTCATGATCTACGCGTACTACCTGCTAGCAATGTTGCTCGTTTACATCAAATGTGAATTCGAGTACTGCTCAAGCTCTGCTTGATGGAGCGCCGAACTGGATCCGGGGATCGTGACGACCGCCACTCTACGTAAGTTGACGTCCACGCCACTGATCGCAACTCGAAGCCTCACGTCAAGTTCGGCGTTGGCGCGGCACATGGCCCGGGCTGGCTTGGGCTTTGACAGAAACTGCCTTCGTAAGCCTCTTTTCGTGCCTATATAAAAGAAAAAAAGAGCCAGTTCCCATGATCGCTCAGTAAACAGTCCGCTCTTTCGTCCCAATACCCACACCG
>JBBPSZ010000143.1:0-16467 GCA_038093835.1 Strobilomyces confusus
AGATATGGCAGTATAATATGTACCGAGAGGAAGGACGCGTTCGATTAGATCTCGAAGAGATGGATCTGAAAAACACGTCAAGCATCTGAGAGCCTCCTTTCTACGTGCGAGACCTTACCCAGCGGCGACGAAGCGACGAAGCGAATACCCTGTAGAGGATCATCGTCCTCCGGGGAGTAATCTGGATGATACGTCACATGCGTGCCTTCGATACCCTGCAGTGTCCGAGTTGGTCTTATACGATTGCGGACGAGACGTGCCACTCACCATCAACACATACAGCAGATCCTCAAGAATGATAGCCTCCTGTATGTCGACAGGAAGATGATCCAGAACATCGTCTCTTGCTTTTTCCTTGCCTTTTGAAGTGGAGTTCGTGGCCCCAACGCGAGAATTCAGTGGTGCACGGACGAACGAAGTCTCTGCAATGAACGACGATTCATTGCCTATGGTCGGACGTGAATATTTGAATGACGCCACCCTACTTGGGGCGAAATGTAACACTCACTTTTTCCTCGAATCTCACGCGAATTTTGCACCCGAGAATCGATTTCTTCGTCAATATCGTCACTAAGCCGCCTGTTCCTCCTGACCGACGCGATGGTGCCCGTGATCTACATCCATCAAGAGTCGACGATGACTAGGGACGACTATGGCAAATGGCATACCTTTGTGTACTGCTTTGCGGATAACGTGAGGTTGTTCTTCCGTGGCGGGCGGGCTCTTGGAGTGTACGGGTCCATCGAGGACCAAGGGCTCAAGCTCAGTTCGGAAGCGAAAGAAGAGCGCCTCTGTTGTGTGGCTGTGCATGGACAGCGGCTCAGTCTACCGTTTTCCCTACACTACAATGATCGCATGTTTTCACTGGCGCGGGGTAGGCCAACTTGCTCAATATCGTAGTAAGCGAAACTAGCTACCTTTGTTGACACCGATGCGTCTCTGAAGCACGAAAGACCTTGAGAACTAAGGCTTCGAGTATGCCATACTTCTCTTACCAGTGAGGTCAGTTGGTTCTTTGTGTGAAGTCTCACTGACCCAAGAGCGTGAAACCACTGCGCGGATAAATCACTTTATTTGACTAGCCGTTGCCTTCGTCGAAAATACCAAAATCTCATTTGGGAAAGAACATAAATACACTTGATCACATGAGCCTGGTTTGGTGCATGGATAGTAGGCGAAATTCTGGAATCCTGATAGGCAGAGTTGATTGGAGTGATAAACATAACAGTGAAATAGGCTATGCCTCGACGATGTGGTATGTAGCGAGTCCGCAAACCATTCCGCCAGTGCTATCTCGAGAACGGTGCGTTCATAGAGGGATATTTAAAGTAGAATCAATAGCTCACCAACACCCTAGTCGCAACTCCCGTCTGGAGGGCCATCTTTCCACCTTTCGTCCGTCTTCGTACAATCAAATATTTCCTTCCCCAGCCTCTCGTTTACCTCGTTATGCTTCTCGCACAACCACCAACTCAACTTTGCGCGGCTGCTGACGTCTGGCGGATTGCGCTTCATCTCCTCCCCCAGGTGCGTAGCACAGTGAGAACAAGGGTACAGCACTGGCAGAGAGTGCAGCAAATTCAGCATGTTGGCGCGTTGGAAAGGTGTGGGTCGCTCGGGGTAGTAAGCGGCGGTCGTGTGCAAGAACGTCCAAGTCGCGTTCCCCAGCTGCTCGACGTCCGGCGGGCAGTTCGCGGGGCGCGCATCGGGACCAGAGTCGTTCTCGAGGGTACTCCCAGACGCGAGGACGGCCATCATGGCCGCCGCTGTTTTGTTGCCCGCGCCCGGTTGTGAAGAAGATTGTCTTGGTTTCCAGTGTCGCCACGCCGTACATATTTTGCAGGGTTTGCCATCTGGACCTATGACCATGCCCGGGGGCAACACTGACTTTGGCGGAGTGCCGGATTCGGGGCTTGGGCGGCTCATCGCTACAAACGAGTATGTATCTCGGAGTCGGCCTCGGACGGGTCGCCGGAACGTGTCCGCACGTGACCGTTTCATCTTACCCTCCGAGTCGACAACGTCCACCGGGAGGAGGTTGAGGCATCTCCGATTCTCCAAGTAATCGTCATTGATGTCTTGTTAATCCAGCGCTTTCTTCGCCATGTCCAAAAGACCAGTGTACACCTCGTTCAACATACCTGCGGTCATCACGCACCCTTCCGCGAGATGTCTTCAATGGTCCGACGACGGCCAGCTTTTTCTCGTTACAAAATCTGCTGTCCATATTCTGGTGCGCCATTCTGGTCTGCCCACGAATCTGGTTGCGTCATGCGTATGTAGACGCCAGACCATGGAATCAACTTTAGCACACCTGCAGACATCAAGTCTCCTGTTAGCGACGAGAGTGATCGGCCGCTTGGGTGGTACCGAACGATGATAGAGACGACGAGAACACAAACGCATTCCTGGCCTAGCATTAGTCAAGGTCTTGAGCGGCGCTCGTTCTTGTCCTCTCACTCAACCTTTTTCAGGTTGGGGATGCCTCTCCTTGGGTTCCCTCGATATATCTGTCCGTGCCGTAACATGTTCCCCGAGTGGTTTGACGTCTCGTGGAAGGTAGCGGTTCCTTTCTATGCGCAATTCATCTTCTTCATGTTCGAAAGGTGTGTCGTAGCGGTTTTAGGCTCTAATATGGAGGTTTCCCTATGGGTTGCCGGAAAAAATCACCTGAAGGGCGAATGGTTAAGCGTAGGTCCATTCCGTTGACCTGCGAACCTGTGATAGATTCCTGCCAGATTCAAGACGTAACTGCGTACCTCTTAGACATTCCGAGGCTCGGCGGGATTGACGAGACGTCGTGTATACTGGGAATACAGGCCACGAGCGAGTAGTGTACTTGTGAGTAGGGCAGTCTCTGACTATCAGTCTCGCAGGTATTGCTTGGTCCGGCCAGCCGAGTTTGGGTGTCTATCCCGCTCCGTTGCTGGACGCGTCGCTTCTCGTCCTTGGAACCCGTGCAGGATCGGTTAAGTTCTTTAGGTACGCATATACCACACAATTATTTTGAAACTTAACTCCCCTAGATTCGAACGCGACGACAGCTCAGAAGGAGCGGTTTCGCTCATCGGTGAGGTGAAGCTTTGCGAGAGTTGGGTGACCCATGTAGCCTGGTCGCCTTGGCTCATACAAAACGGTGAACGATGTATTTACTTTTTTTTCCCTCACCGTCGGTAATATCATTGACGCACGGGCTCTGCAGGCAGGTGTTTATTGGCGTGTGCCACTGGAGACGGCGGTGTTCTCATCATAAATGTTTCTCAGAAGCTCCAGTTACGGAGGGGCGACGGCTTTCTCACAACTTATGAATTAACCAGCAATTTTGAACTGGCAGCCGATGGTGTCTCTTCTCCCGACAAACACTCCGTCACTGCTCTCGAATGGGTCGCTGTTCCCGGAAAAAATGTAAGACTGTTATCTGAAGCAAGATAATTATTGATAACAATTTCCGTTCCCTCAGCCGATTCTTGTGTATTCCAAACCTGGCGTGATTCATCTGTGGTCTTGGCCTCCGTCACCTGTACAATGGCATGGTGGCTGTGTGCTTCCCCTCCAGCCGCAAAAAGTTTCAATCGGGTCTTCCGCGTTTTCATACGTCTCGGGCTTTTCCTATGTGAAGGCACGGGACGTGCTTCTCGTGGGGTTCCTGGACGGAACCCTTCATGCCATTCATAATATGTTAATCGAGCCATCATGGGTTCCCACATCATCGGAGGACCTACTCACATCAGAAGCACTTTCACAGGCGTCTCGTGTATTTTTTGCCCAGACAGCTTCTGCAGGCATCGAGTACGTGGATGTGAACCGAATCAGCGGTTTGGTTTGCTACGACTCGCATTCCACTTTGACCTGGATCTATGAGTGTGTACCCCGCCGCTTCCCCTATTCGGCTGTGACTTATTGTCCAAATTAAGGTCATTAAGACCCTCGGATTTTAGCTACAAACATGAAGCGAGGCACGAATGCGTGCTTGTCACCGCACCGTTCTGGCCGCTTGATTCTGACACCATTCTGAGGGCGGCGCAAGAAACACTGACTCAGTTTGATTGCGGTAATTACACCCTCAAAATTCCTTCTCTGGTTACGTTGACCCTAACGTCGTATTCAGCGACCAGAAGCACGCCGTTGCATCGGCTTCGGCCCCTCCTCCTGCACTTATGCGGTACGGGGCACTTCGTTGAAGTATGTCCTCGGCTGTTGGAAGTATTGGATCAAAGTCCGCTGGACGAACCCCCTGCGGTGTCTGCCCCACCATCGTCCAATGGCGCGGGGACGGCACTTCAGCGCCAACTTCGGGAGAGCTTTGCTACTCATCTATTTGGTTGGAACGGTCTTCTTTCTTTGCGGATGAGATTATCTATCGCAGATATGTGTTGGGTAAGTGACGTTGCTACACCGATCGCTCACCTAACCACGTTGGCTATGGTTATAGAGACTGTGCAAGGATGAGCAATTGCGTTTGCATTGCGGACAAGTTGCCCACCGTCAGCTGACCAGCATATCCCATCGGGTCCTACGGATTCTAGTCCGTCATTTCACAGCCATTGTCACAGCACTCACTGGTATGACTTCTTCCGCGCCAAAAATGACTACTTCATGTGTGACGGCGCAGTGTCTGATGTTCCATTTGTCCTGCGAGTGGTCGTGCAATCGCGGCTCGCGGGATCTCCTGTGGATCTATCTCGCGAGGCTGAGGCGTTGTCAAACAAGGTAAATGCGGCCATTGCGATCGGTCCGTCGATAGCTGGGTTGCATGAACTCTGTCCAGCCTGCCACACCGAAGTCCCGCTGGAGGACATCACACGGGCGACGTGTCCTAGTGGCCATTCTTGGGGTGAGTGAAATTTTTACCTCGTGTACAAAATGTTTTCTCCAACGCGTTCACAGCCCGCTGTTCAGTGACTTCTTTCATTTTATCAACTTCGATGGTCAGAACTTGCATAGGTTGCAGCCGTAAAGCGCTTCTCCCCGTGTCTCAGAGCTCGGCTGTGGACGAAAGCTGGCTGCCTGCCGCTGCGCGTAGTTGGGTTGTAAAAGAGCTTTTAGAAGCAGTTCAACGTTGTCTTTTCTGTGGCAACAGTTTCGTGGGCATCGTTTAAGGGGGTGGAGTTTACTCCGGGGCTCTAAGGGGGGCGATACTGCCTTCTCCGCACAAAATGAAACTGATATGCATCTGTCCACGTTTTTTCGCAACCACGATAATTTATCGTCTGGCACTTGTTGTCATCAATTAAAATCGTACGACGGTGTCCCGTTGACACGAGCTTATCGTTGTTGAGCGGGTTTTGCTACAACGTCATCCCGCAGCTTTGCTCTCAGCCTTTGAAGCGCCTTGCCAAGCTGGTTCTCACCCTTTCCATCAGGCCCTACGCCCCAGAATGCATCCTTGTCCGAGTCCTGGTGAAGGCCGCCGGGTGGATGAGTTCTTGGCCTATAGCACAGGGAGTTATGGAGCCGATCGCTTACCTCGACGAGTTCAGCATCACCAGTCGAAAGAAGCTCCCTTTTCAGGTTCTCGTTCTGCGTGAATTTTAGCCAGAGCACCATGTCCATCTGTGGTTTCGCATCAGTCACGAATGCAGTTTACACGCGTTTGAAGAAAGAGAGGGGTGACCCACCATGTCAACTCTGACGCGCAGCCAGTCCGGCCGGACCTCTGGATTGAATCTGTGGGTTTCATCGAAGACAACGCGCGGACGAGGGGAGCACGTCCGGATGTGTTCCGCCAACTCAGGGCGGTGATCGAGGAACTGTGAACGACAAGAATGAGATCGACTATACGTCATGGGCGTTGCGTCCACATTGGTGGCGGGTGTTCGCTGTCCCCCACTCACCTTGAGCGATTGAAACAGATGCTCGCTTGTTGGGTAGCGTTTCCCCTGGTACTCGACGGGGTCGGGGGAGAAGTTGGTGAATCCATAGTACGGATCGTGGGCGTGATAGAACAGAATGCGCTTGGGAGGCTGCGCGGCCTGCCTCGGCTGATCGTGCGTCTGCTTCCCCGACGCGCCTGGCGACGCAGAGTGCGGACGCCGCGGCGGGGGCGGGGTGAAGGACTTGGCGCCGCTCCCCCTGACAACTTCCAAAGCCGTCTGGACGACCCTGAGTCTGGCCCCGCCTTCGTCATCGGACACACAGCCCCGATCGCCCGCTTCGAGTCCAAGCTTCCCCAACGACTTCTTGACCGCGTCGATCTTTCGGCGCGTGAGCGGCTCGTCGGACGTGACGCGCAACGTCTGGACGATGTCGATCCCGTATGCTTGGCTCTGGCGCCGCCAGTCGTTCCCGGCAGCGGCGGCGGGTGACGTCCTGGGGGGACTCTGATGGGCCGCGCGTTGACCATCGCCAGCGGGCGCAGGTGGTTGTTTCTGCAACGTGGATGGCATATCTTCTGCGAGATGAAATCTTAGTCTGGTACTGGTACGGATCGATTTCTGCTTGAAGCGGTGGGACGTGCGCGCACGGCGGGGTCTGGTGCTTTATAGCGGTGGGCCTGACGACTCGGACGACGACACGTCCAGGCCGCATGTTTTCGCTCGCGCCGGCTCCACGTTGCACTGTCATACCGCGCCCTCAACGCGCGACACCCAGGGCGTGCTCCGCTCTCGTTGCCGGCGTTGGCGATGTTGATACGCACACCATCGTCCAGGCGGCGGTGCGACTTGCGCGTGGTGGCGCGGTATACATAGTACGGGTAGTGCCCCGTGATGACGGACTCTTCTTCCCCTTCAAGCAAGGTACCCAGCGACTTATGCCCGCGTCCAATCTCTGCCAGGTGAGCAAACGTTGAACTCGCACGGTCGTTTCCGTCCAGCTCATTCTCACCCCCGTCACCACTTAGGCTTGTGGCATTAAACCCAAGTATGTCGACGCCACAGGCGTTGTTCATTCGTACTGTGGCAAAACTTGCGCACGGAGTGCAGCGAAAGGCCCAAGTAATAGCGCTCCAGCGGGCTGCGCTATTAATGGGTGCAAGAAACCGGTGGACCCTTTGTTTCTCGGCTTTTGTTCACCCGATCACGCAAAGTACGTGCCTCAATCGGATGTTGCACCTGCGTAGGCTCATAAGGCTCCAGACTAGCCGTCAGTTCCGGTATCGTGCCAGGGTGCACCCGATGCCGCACTCTGCCGCAGTGTAATGGGCCAACGTGCAATGGTTGCGCCAATTTGCCGCCGGATGAACTCCGCATGTGGAATATCAAACAGTCGGGCACAGTTTGGAGAGAATGTCAGTCTGATGTTCTTCCGATCGAATCGATACTCATCAGACCGATCAGTCGAACGGGAGTGGAAAGACAGATGGAAGAGCGGAACGGCAGCGACGATCGATAAGTTGTTCGAGATATCCTACCCATCTGATGTCGTCGCCAACAAGGAAGCATTCCGGTACGCGCTGACGTCGACTGTTCATACCAATTGCTGAAGGTCGTCCTGCAGACAGAGTCTAGAATCCGGGGGAGGTGTTCGGTTATTACGCACGTTTCACGCCTCCCAGTGCATCTGCGACATGGGCACCAAGGGCATGGTACTGTGTGACTGGCGTTCCTGCGGAATCTGTAACGTCGTAAAGTCCGGCTTTGAATGTGTCGCGTTCGGGGCCCCTGGCAATAAAGGAAGGTCAGCACAATGATTGTCACCAGCCTCAGCTTCCGCTCCTTAACTTTGTCTGCGCTTATCAGACATGGAGATGGCCTGTACTCTTCCACAGATCCCTCCATGGCAGACGGGTTTGCTACTTCATGTCTGAGTTCGCCGTACCGAGTTATGGTTGCTTGCGATGTCGTGCTGCCGCAGAATCCGAGCAAAAACAATTCGGTTTGTCATCTCCCACTAGAAACCTCCGTTTTCTGATGGAACGCTTAGATTCTGATGGGAGACAGAGTCGTGGTGCGGGATTCAGGAACTATTACTCCGAGATTCATCGTGATGTACACTAAAGGCAGCTGAGGGACGAGCCTAGGCTGTCATCGGCCACAACCCTGCACACGACGCAGCTACAGAGTTAGAGCCTGCTTCGTCCTGAGATCCGTTGTCTATTTATTACAAACCTGTGCCAGTTATTAATCAATATGAAGGCACCACTTGGGTACCGATTCTGTACCGTCGATAACAGGCGGCAATTGCCTCATTGTGCACCGCCCAAGGACCATGCCACGATACACGGAAGGTCTAACTCAAAAGAAGCCAGATCACTTCGAGGATGCAACGTGTTCGAACCACACCTCCAATGCACAAATTCAAATAGATGGAGTTTCTCAGCCACTATCACTGGTCGATAGATACGGATAAGACGGACGATTCGTAGCGAGCGGCGAGCGGCGGGTAGCGAGAAGCGCCAGCCCCTGTACTGCTTATCGTGAGCCGTAAACGGATCGATGGAGGTATCACCACCGATCCCACAAAATCATAATCTTTACCTATCTGTCGCGCCTCAAAGCTCCGGGTCGCGCCACCAACGTGGCAAACACGAGCAAGCCGGGCATTCGCAAGTCTTGTGTTCTGGCCCGCTCTCGCCCTTGTAACGGAGAAAGTCGACGTCACCGTGGTGGTCGTCGCTGGTCGGTGTAATTTACGATGGCTCCGAGTCTGTGCGAGGTGCGCCCCAAGGTCGATCGCTCTATTACGCTCTGGATTGAGGTGCATCTGTTCAGAATTGCAACAAGAGACCAAAATTCGGCGCTCACAAGTACTGCGGTAAGATGTGCGCCACACAAGCAGCAGCCAAGCCTGTGCGGTCGAGGCAGTCTCATCCCCAGGGAAAGCCAGGCGCAGGTCATAAGAAAGGAGCATCCGCCCCGCAGAAACCAGGCCAACTGTGCATTGTGAGTCACAGCGTCGACGTCGATCAATCGCGATCTAGCGCGGCTCATCTTTGATGGACGTCGATCTGTAGTACTGTGGCCAGAAGCCCAAGTTCAATGGCTTTGATTATTGTGGCAAGTCATGCGCCGCACATGCTAGCGCTACGCCGCCCAAGCCACCTGCACCACAAGTGGCGCCGACCATTAAGCAAAAGACGAACGCGCCTGCTAACAGTGCCCAAGCCCCTTTACCAAAAAAGCCTCGAACCAAGGCGCCTGCGGCTCAAGGTGAGGAACCTGACAAACTCTGTGCAAGAGTTGGGATGACTGGTTGTTGAATAGCAGACGAATCCACAGAGGAAAGTGAGGAACCAGAAGAAGAGGAAGATGGTGGGGTTTCTACCGATCTAGATGCGTATCCATCGGACTCGGCCGCCGAGTCAGAGGATGAATCGAACTTGCCAGCGGTAGCTGCAGCTCGACCAGGTACGAAAGGTGCATCAAAGGGGGGGAAACCTGGTAGTGGTGCAGCAAGAATAGCTCCAGGCATATGTGCCATTCCAGGATGCGGCCAACCGGTTCATGTCAACAGACAAGGCGTGAAGACAAGTTACTGTTCAACAAAGCATCGAGAGCGAGTGTCAAGTTCCTGAAACAGCGAGACAAACCGCTCACATAGTTCCACAGAGAAGCGGTCACGCTCAGGTTAGAAGCAGCTTGCATCATGTGCCAGCGATATCCCCAGAGTACCTCGGATTACTTCTGCTCCTCAGCGTGCAGGAATCAGTCCATGACGAAGACTTGAGGCATCTACCTTGTGCTGTATGAATTTTCTGGCAGTGTGGTTCAGAGTACAAGCCATGCTGAACACTGTGGGCTTATCCCCATGTAGCTAGTCTGCAAAGGTCGGACTTGTGATACTGGCTGGTTCGTGGTAATACATGGTTTTGAAGAGAGGCTCGGGCCGGTCCATCTTGCTTACGTCATCCAAGAAAATGTTGTCGTCCACCGTGACTTGCACCGAGCCAGTCGTCTCATTGCCCTCCTCTGCGGTATCTGTCCCGGGACGTTACTGAATGGGTCGTCTACGACGCTCTCGAACTCATAAAGCACAGCGCGACATTCATCGGGCCTCTCGCACGAGGGTATGTACTCCAAGCAACCTCATAAGTCGTGAATGCGAATCGCTCGTCAGGCCCGCACAAAAGATCTTGATCAGATACAGCTGATCGACCTCGATCCAAAAGTAAGTCGTCCCCTCCAATGCCCAGCGCTGTCCCCGCGCTCTCTGTCGTGCGGGCGCGCCATGTGTCCCGTTCCTAGATCACCCAAGACCGGATCCCTGGCACCACTTGCCAATGATACGGTCATCCGTTGATGGCGGCGGTTGTTTCACGTATTTGACCACCGGGCTGACCACCCCTTTCCCCTCTCCCCTCTCCCCTCTCCCCTCTCCCCTGTACCCACCCCCACCCGTCGTGTTGGCAGAATCGTGCTGCACTGGAAGCACAGCCGCTCGATTTTGATAAACCGGGTCTGGCCCAGCACTACTGCGTCGAATGCGCCAAGTATGTCTTTCCGTTCGTCATTCTTCGCCCCTTCTTTTGACGCTACCGCGTCCACCATTCTCGCCGTGGACTTTTCATAATCTAGGTACTATGAAACGGACGCCGCAATTCGGTCACACTGGAAAAGTAAAGTGCACAAGAAGCGTTGTCGTGCGCTCAAAGTGCCTGCATACACCATCGAGGAATCTGAGCGTGCCGCTGGGCTGGGCAGAGAAGGGAAACGGCCTTCGTCCACGGCCACCGCGTGGATGACCACCACTGGCCCCACTGCATCAGCGGTCACCGCAGCTCCTGCGTAGTGTCCCACGCGTTTTATCGCATGGACTCGTTGCTTGTACGATCTGTCTCGTTCGACTCATGTATTGCTTGCTCGCTGTGGTTTGCTTCCATTGTTTCCCAGGAATATTCATTCTGGTGATAGTCACGGAGGACACGTTGGAAAGAGGAGATGAGGGACAAGATCATTGTATACTCGCTCTAGCCTTTGCACAGCTGGCCATGCTGAAAGCGTGCAAGGAAGACTGTACCATTTGGTAACCGTCGTAAATTACAAGTAGTCGTTGATGCACTACCTACCATACATTATTTCCATACCAGTAGACCGTGACAAGCATATCCAATGAGTCCTGCAAGTCAGTGCGCATAAATTAAAGACCCCAGAATCTACCCTGATTCGACCCCAATAAAAATAGTCCCAACTTACTCATAGCAGTGCAGGAAAAGGAGTGTGGTAAAACAAATGGTTATCCACCTGAGTGAACAGAGTAGTTCGTGGCCCTATCGCCCTCCGTACGTCTCTCCAGGTATGAATCGTCGTCCGACCGTGCGTCCAACGGGGAGGTCGAGTAGATACGTATCGTGCCATCGTGGCTTCCTGTCGCAAGCATCATGGGGTCGTCTGTTGCGTAATTCCAGCCAATGCACGTCAGATCTCCGACGCCAGGAGTGTTTTGGGGTCGTATGCAATGAAGGAGCGCTGCTGTTTCTCGGTCCCATATATGTACATCGCCCGCTGGGAACGGCGATAAGCAATCACGACCACCTTGGAAAAACGAGGTGACCGACCTTTCCCGGCGCAGAGAACAAACTGGTCGTCTTTGCCACCGAAATGACATGGACCAGCAATGTCAACGGAGCCTTTGAGGGCAAACGTGTGCTTCAAGCTCAGTCGAGACGTCTGAGCGTATCCGGTACGATCTCTATCCCGTACAATTTCGAGCTTCCATAATTGAGGAGCAGCCTGAGCCGAAATGGAGTTAGGGCGTTTAGCTAAGTAACAAGTATTCACCTTCTCAGGGGATAATAAAACAGCTGACGTTTTCCTCGCCATCGTAATGTCGCGGACATCGTTTGCGAACGGTGTTTGACTTTGGAAACTATTAAACTCAAATAATCAACGCAGGGGCTACATTGCCCACCTTTCTCTTATCTTGAACTGCATATTGTACACTGGGAACATCCACAGTCAATCATCCAATCCAATACGCCGATGTGATCCTCACCAATAATCCGCTTCTCAACTCTAGTGTGTCGGCTGGGTTGGGGTCCAGAAGGGGGCGTTATCGAGGGACCAACGCCGACCAATCGGCAGCAGTCCGGCGTCACAGCCACATTCGTTAACCGGACTTGTCCGAGGTGATACGTATCCAACACTTTTCCGTGGAGATCCTGGGACCACAGCGAAGGATAATACGTTAACAGAAACGTATCCTTGGTAAAATGAAGACACGCACCAGTTTCACCACCTCACTGCCCTCGACGGATAAGAAGGCTATTCATGATTGTCAATGTCAGGTTGATCCTTCGGAGGTCAAGGTCCTACCATTTCCTGTGGGAAGCCATATAATAGACTGAACCGTGTTTTGGCGATCTATCGTTTTTATACACACGCCGTCCTGTCCAGTCACTCAGGACTCTATTAATCGAGAGGCAAACGATCTCACCTCTGACCACACTTTGACCGCACGTGTGAGTCGAGTAAGCAGCATTCTACCATTCGGAGACCTTGTTAAAAGGATAAGCCCGACAAAAACATCAAAGAACCGGACCCTACCAGGCAACTTGACCAATGAATCCTCGAACGTGCACGAGAATGCGATGGGTGGTGAGGCTTTCCTGACCGCTGGTCAACCTCGAGGCAAGAGCGTTCTATTAGGTAACTCACCTTTACGCGAAATATGACCGACGTCCTGTCCCAACTGGGTCGCGTTTGTAAGACTACTTACCGTGGGCTGATGTTAAGTTCAACTTACCTTGAAGTCGCCAAGTACTTTCCATTCGGCGAAAATTGGAGATGTCGGACAAGGGCCTGATGAGCAGCCAACTCCTGTGATGTGTCCAGTGCCTTCAACTTGTCAATGGCACCTGTTACTCGCACCCCACGCAATGACGTCCCGGTGTGGCCTGGCGACATTGGCGCAGCCGCTGACCCGGGAGCTATCGGAGTATCAAACGAAGAATTTCTGCGAGGAGACATGGGTCGAGAAGTGGACTGAAGCATGATTACGGAGCGGATCGCGTTGACGAATCGCTGACGAGCATCAGATCGACGCATTTCTGAAGTCTCATCTGAGCGTCCTTCGGTACTGGACGCCGGATTCTCGGTGGCTATTGAGCAAACAGAGAGGGCGGCCTCGGGTTTAGCGAACGCAGTTGGTTCCTGAGAATAGATTGGAGGCGCGAACGAGGGACGGGTACGAGGAGGACGGGGTTGTGGCGGTTCTGCGATTGGAAGTAACTCCTTAGCTTGTTTGGGCTTGACGATCCAACTTGTCAGACGTCTCAAGTGTCCTCGTGCGGCAGCGATACGCATGCTGCACCACCGCAAGGAGATCCGACTGCCCCGTGCGATACGAGTATTCGCCAAACGATTGGTCGCTTCCGCGATCACTTCCTCAAGCCACTTTTGTCCTTTATGTTGCACAAATATCCATCGTTCTGATGCAAACCACGCAGACACGGCAGCCAGACCGAACGACGTAACGGCCTGTTATTAGGGGTAAGGATGAAACATGAAACAGTCACCGGAATAGACTCGCCGTTAGAACGGTGATTATCGTCGAGGTTACGGGTCCCTGATGAAAATACCTAAGGGTTTGCATGACGACAGTGGAGCAGGTCTGCGTACCTGTCCGGATGAATATGTGAAGAGCATGAGCCCAGCAGAGAAGCAGGCGACGGACATCACCAGGAAGACCAGCGGAGACCGTTTGATCCAGATGAGCACCCACCACGGAACCCTATGCCCAGGAGAACGACTTATGATGTCAATGAGCCCCATTGGATCACGCCCCAGAAGCCAATGGAAGGACCTACTACATAGCCTGCTTCCAAGTCAATCCCAAGAGACTGTTCACTGCGGCTGCAATACTGAACACCAGCGATGAAAACCAGAAAGCATTCACGCAATCCGCCAATACATGTCCAGTGGAACCGTACGAAAACTGTAACGTACTTGCGGTGACCGCAGAGAAAAAGGTCGCCACGGTCGACAGATTCAAGAGATTGGAAGCAGCATGTTGCTGATGGAACCTGATGGTCGGGACACCTGTGTAGCATATCAGTGCACCGCTTTCCAAATGACTCCTCCACACTCACCGATCTCGATGAACATGGACAACGTCCCCGTAATGTTGTCGATATGATCGCCGATCTCCGTAGTGAGGTCGTGTACATAGCGCTGTACGGCCGGTGAGCGGAATTGATCTGAGCGCAGGAGTCATGTCAGATTCGAGCGTAGGAAGAAAATTATGTGCTAGCGCTGACTTTTATACTCAGCCAGACACGAGGCCCAATACTAGACACAGGCGTCAAACTCACATGGAAGAACTTGGGGAAAATCGACATACTTTCAAGTCAGCTTCGAAGCCCCGCATGGATTGGTTGACAGCTTCATCTGTGAACTCTGGGAATTCGTTGAGACAGTTGAGGAAGGTTACAACGTCCTTGGCGAAACTTTCGAACTGGCTCGGAAGTGTATCGGGCTCCAAATTGTCCTCCAAGACGAGTTTCACGACGGGTGCGTGTTGGCCACGCCAGGGGCCACGTCGCTGTCGGTGCATGAAGTTTGGATTTGGAAGAGCCTCACGGGGCTGCCGGGCAATTTTGCGAGGAAATAGGTTCGCAGCGTTCTCTCGAAACAGAAACAAGATCTTCGTCAAACGTTCGCGTAACTTGAACGCGGAGGAGAGAATCCCGACCGAGCTGCCCAGCTGGCGGGCAGCATTTGCAAAACTGCGGAGCTGGTCACGAATCAGTGATTGGAGGAGGAACTAGACATGTTACATGCCTCTTTGTCGAGACTCTCTATGCGTCTAGGAAGAGGATGAGTCGTCGACGCGACCTAACATGGAGCGGGATGCTTACTTTTCGAACCTAAAGAACAACTCCGCCCCCGCGTTCGACAGCTTCTCATCGAGAGAAGTCGCTGTGAAGAACCCGTCAGGCACGTTGTCCGCCGCCGACATCGTGACTCACGCAATTCCTCGTCCTGTATCGGCGGGGAGCCGACTTCCGAAGAAATCAATCAACGCACGAAACGCTATAAGTGAGAAAGACGACGAACCAGCCTCAAACGCTTTGTCCCCGTCCAAGTCCGAGAGCATATCGATCAAACTGAGTATCGTCTGCTGTCTCCGCCTCAAAGGATCACCAGACTCCATCCGAGCGTAAGGACTGTGGAAAGACATGTTTGGGTTCCCTTCAGGAAAGCCCGGAGCGGCATGGGGGCTGCCTATCGGCTTTGCTTGAGCTCCTCTGGAGCGAGACCGTGACCGGGGGATTTTTTCGACCATACCTCGTAGCATAAGAATCGCCTGATCACGGTTTCAGGGAACGAGTCCGGGGCGTTCTGTAGGACAGGGAAGTCCGCTCAATGGATGGAGCTATAAGGTGGAAATCAAGGGAGGGGTTCCGGCTTTGAAATGCAAACAGAGCTTCGAGTGTTCTGGCCATGCTCCTTGCGCAGTGGACAAAAACGCGAGATTCATTCCTCCGCTTTTTCTCGTTTGGCACATGCAGAGCGTTACGAAACGCAATCGGGACACTCCGCGAAGTGAGCCAGCGCATAATTGCCTTGAGGAAGCGTGCGAGATGAACGACCCTGAGTTCAGGCTGACTATAGAAAGACCGTAGTCAGCAAGAGTTAATTAAAAGCTATCTCGGTCTATGATACTCCACGCCCGTCTGCGGAATACATAAAGACAAGCAATAGGGGGTCCATGGCTTTCTCGCCGACAGCTGGCCAAATTAGTGGCGACGTAAAAGTGAAGAGACAGCCTGGGCATGGATCTGGCGTGCTGATACAACGTGTTCAGAAGCCGTGATATCACGAGAGCGGTCCTGATAGACTGCCATCGGCTTCGCAACCAAAAGCGGCGAGAAATCGCGATTCATAGAGATGCGACACCGGCCACGGCGGCGGCTGTTGAAACTTTGACGGGGACGCACATGAACGTGGCGGGATTGGAGATTGAGAAGCGGAGGATGAGGGGAGTTTGTGAGTCAACTCGTGTGGGTAAGCTGATCGCGCTTACTACCGAAAGATATGACTGACTGATCGCAGGATGCCATGGAGGACTAGGACGGTGGGAGAGAGACGAAGCTGTGCGGGAACTTGGACTTCTCAAACCGCAGCTCCGAGAAGTCCTGCTGAACGTCTACTCGTGATAACGGCTGGATGAAGCAGGGACTCACGGAGGCTGAGCAAGACCAGAGGCAGGGCTGCCACGGTGATGTCCCATGGCTAGGGCGAGAAATGAAACGAACGCCCATCGCGGCCCAGGGCGGTCCACAGCAACGTGGACTGGAAGTAAACCTAAAGAATACAGTTCAAGTGTGGTAGTTAGGTACATCAGCCGACCCAGTGTTTCGACCCGAACTGCCACCGCCGTCGTCGACAACCAGTTCGTGCCATGAAACACGAGTACTATGCGTATCTTATCCTGGAACATTGTGGGTCTCCACTAACGGCGTGGCAGTCCCGAACTTACAATCTCGTTGCAGAACGGCATTCGCACCCTTCCCCAGTACCACCCGTGGGTGTGCCGCTCCATCTCATTTGCGTCATTCCGCCTCAGATTGACACAGATGGAACACTT
>JBBPSZ010000144.1:0-16453 GCA_038093835.1 Strobilomyces confusus
GCATCAAAACGAACCCACTCAACAAACCGCTGCCAGCTCACCAAGCAAGGCCAAACAAGGCATCGAGGCGCAGTCATATCATAGTAGATGTACATCTCACATGGAACCCCCTCATCGCCAGATTAGCCAGTCTTGTCGTGCGGGGTCGCCAGGAGGGGGAAACATCCCGAGGTCCTGCTGCTGTTCTCCAGGCTGTCGCTCCTCCTGCTCTCTGCGTGCGCGCTCCATGATCCGCGTCCGGATATAGATCAAGATCGCAGCGGCCACGCACAGACCCACGAGTAATATCGTCTCACCGAACTCATCTGTGACCTCCTCGCCCCGGTGTCCACCCCGCAACGCAGCGTCAAAGTAGTCTTCCGGTCCAAAGTCGCTATCGCGCTCGTTCTCCGCGTTCCTCCTGTCCCTCGCCCACTGCAACTCGGTCAGCGAAACGATCAGTGCGAGATATGTTCAACAGACCTGAACGAGATCCTCCTCTTCGCGACGGGCCTCGCCTGTCCGGCGTCTATGAAATTCTTCTCTAGCTTTGCCAAGGTACCACGGACCATCGTCCCGGAAATCATCCAGTTCATCAGTCCGATCCCCAGAATCAGATTGTGCTGGGGAACCCGCTTCGAGCTCCCGTTTCAGGTTCACCCTCTCCGAGAGAGACGCTGCGGATTTCTGTCAGCGCAAGAAGACGATGAAAGAGAATAAACGAACTTTTATCCTCGTCGTATCCCCACAGAGGAAGACCGTTTTGCCCACCCCGCAACGTATGCCAGATGCTTCTGGCATACAGCTTGATCAACGACAGCAACACGGGAAGGTACGCTTCACTGTTCGTCTCCAACGCTAGATCGTAATGTCGCTTGGCGAGATGGAAATCCTTTCACGAAGGTCGATGTAAATACAGCTCAGTCATCTGCGCCTCGTCGCTCACCTGGGGTACGCCCTTGCCGTTTTCATACATCCATCCAAGGTTCCACATCGCCAGCGCGCTCACCTGCGTGTCTGCCGCGCTCTGGTAATACTTGGCGGCCTTTTCCCAACGAACGGATTCTGGTTCGTCCGGCACGCCAAGCCCGTGGTAGTAATAGTCCCCGACTTTGACCAGCGAGTCGATGTTACGCTGAGTGGCGGAGCGAGTCCACTGAGTCAGCGCGAGTCGCGCGGTGTCGTTGGACGCTTCGGTGGGAGCGAACCGCGTCAGACGCAGGATGCTCCTGTCTGTAGCATGCAAGGGCAAGTCAACCGCAATGCACAGCGCCAAGTAACGATCGAGCCGACCTTGGTCCAGGGCGTATGCGAGGTTGTTCTGGGCCACCTCTGAACCCCTCTCTGCGGCGACCCACCACTTGAGAATGGCCATTTCCCTACCTCGCGCCGTACCGCTGTTCCAGGCAAACTCGGCGTCGTCAACGAGGTCCTCGTCCCAAAGCCCACGTTCCGCGACGAGCTTGTAAAACGAAACAGCGTTCGCGCACGAGCCCGCAGCGTAACCTTGGGGAAGCCCGGCAGTGTGCATGTTCATTGTGTGGATCTTGGCCAGGTAAAAGTGCGCTTCGAACGGGGAGCCGTAGCGGATGGCCGTCTCAAAGTAGGTCCCCGCCAGCTTGATTTCGCCCCTGTCTTGATCCAGACGTGAGATCGCCCGACCGGGAATGCCTCGCGCAGACACACGCACCATACTGGTGTTTCCCGAGGTTGACGAGCGCTTCTGCCAGCTCTTGTCCCGCCGCATGCGAGAAGTATGCCAGGGCCTTGGCGACGTCGTGACGTCCCTTGACCAGACCGTCTCGCCACATGATTGCCAACCCGTTGTGACACTCCCGATCGCCGTACTCGGCCCCGCGCTCGAACCACATCATCGCCATCTCATGGTTCCGCTTCACGCCCTCTCCGCGTAGGTACATTCGCCCCAAGTAAGCAGCGCTCTTCGCCGCCCATCCGGGTCGGGTGACGCCCTCGCCCTTGTCGTCGAGCACGTTGTGCTGGAGCGGGTGGGTCGGGTCGCGAGGCCAAACTTGGCGCGCGATCATGAGAAAATAGGATCGAGCGAGCGCAAAGTCCTGGCCGACGCGCCCGACACCTTCGGAGCCAGAACCAATCCCGCCCGAGCTCGCATATATGCTTCCCTGGTAAAATATCTTGCCCAGCTTGTAGGCAAAGTCCATCTCGCCGCGATCAGCGTTGAACTAGAGGACACGGTGAGACCGAGATGCCCGGCGTCCTGGGCACAGGAGACGTACCATGTAGTACTCGAGCAGGTCTTCCCATGTTTCGCCCGCCGCTTGAGCGAAACCTGCTTTCACAGCTGGCTTCGCGACGTTGAGCCCCGTCGACGCGACGCTAGCGCCTGGTCCGTAGACACCGCCAGCCAAATCAGAAAGCCGTGTATGTGTGTCAGGCAGGGTGAGTCCACCTGGAGGGCCCGATAAGAACATTTCCATGGCTGGCAACGCATGTCAATGGCTCGTCCAGACATGATACGGAACGAGCATTTACCAGTATCAGCGGCTGCCTCGTACCATTCCACGGCCCTTGCGCAGTCTTCCAAGGTACTGATGCCGCTCCAGTAGCGGTACGCGAGTGCCATTTGGGCGCCCTTGTGCCCTCCCTGAGCTGCGAAAGTGTAGTATAATATGGCTTTGGCCTGGTCCACTGGTACCGTATCTGCGTAACCCGTTGCGTAGAAGAAGGCAAGGAGGGCTTGCGAGGTCGCGTTTCCGGTCAACGCCGCATGTTCCGAGAAATATGAATAGGCTAACTTTGGGTCTGACGGGAAGTAGACGTTCGGGGGAAACTGCAAACGACGACCACGTCAGAAATCGCGACGCGAGTTCCGACGAGCACGCACGAGAGACAGACGCGCGAGGGTATACAGCGCGTCTGTGTTTCCAAGTTCGGCCGAATACTGAAGCAGGTCGATCACCTTGATTGCTTTGCCGCGCAGCTCTTCGTCCTTTTTCCGTGCAGCCGCAGCCGGGGTGTCCGTCCAAGAGAATATTCGAAAAGGAGAGTATTTTTGACGCAGCTTGACGGCTATGCGGATGGCACGACCGACAGGGCCCTGGCCCTGAGCGCTAGGAAGATAGGACGAGAGAAACGATAATGCGTGTGAATTGCTCGACGACGTGAACGGGTCGTGGTCATAGGGGGGTGGATGTGCGGTGAGGTTGGAGAGGGTCAGTATTGCGACTTTGAAGGCATGGGCCGCTATTAGAACGTCAACCCGTGCAGCGCCAGAACCTTCCATGAACAAGGTTCGAACCTTCTGTGGCTTGTCCATCCTCCGCCGGCGTACGCTGGGGTGTCTAAAAAGCGATGTGGTCAATCTCAAGCCCGACAACAACAATGCGCTTTGATTTACAGGTGTCTCACGAACATCACTGGTGTTGGATTCGAGTGTGGGATCGGGTCGTACCTGACGAACACGTTGGCAAAGACAGACGAATACCGTAGCGCCTCTCTCTTACACTTTGAACGGATAAGGACGCTTCTGGTTGTGCGGAGACGGAGAATGCAGCCAGCGCGACGAGCCCAAAGGCCAGCCACGCAGACCGACGTGTTCGTGTTCTACGACACGAAGTCATGGCAAATGACGCCACCGGAATCGCCTGTACGACCTCAACGAAACGCGTAGGGGATGGTCGTGGTCGAAAAAACGAGCAAGTTGCAGGTACACTTCGCACTGCCACTGCCAATGCTGACCTGCCACGTTTGCTCTTGTTACGATCTTATCTGATTACAACGTTAAAGTGTCGTACTGTCCAAAGCATCACTTCAAGACAGTGATCTGATCCTGATTTGACATGTCTGAATCCTCACAGTTGGTCATGTAGATATCACAACTTTGCATATTTCGATCACTTCAGCTTACTCGCATATATTGATCCGGGCGCAGCCACTGGGACGGATTCACGCATGCTGGAAGTTATCAGCTCAGCCTTTCGCCATAAGATGCTAGATCACGAGGCCGTGTTGAGTCGTTCGTACAGATGGCACAAGGGATGGTCGTCAGTAATCGCCCCTATGGTTACCATCCGCCGACGACATTGGACCTGAAGAAACCATCAAAGGAGGTTCCCATGAGAAAACAAGATCAGGTCGGACACTATGCAAGCATCCGGTCGCCCATGTACAGGACGTGTTAGCTGAAAAGGACACTTGGTTCGAAACTCGCTCAAGACATTCGGTATGCAAGAGAAACCAGTGTAGTGAAAGTTGTCAAAAGTCGACGGACGAAAATTACATTACGTTGAATACAATGAAGGGACATCAAGACAGGATTTCCCTATACTTTTCCGTTCATGATCTAAAGAAAGGCTAGCAAAGCTTCTGATGTTGGCTGGAGACAACGCACATATACAGCTGAGCCCGATACGCCTTTGAGCTTCTTGCACTCCTCTATAACGTTACGTCCAAGAGTGGTGTTCAACGTGCCAGCGTCACGGTGCTGGCGGAGATACCTTTGGCTAATCAGCAAGTTGCAGACCAAGGTACAAACAAAATAAGGGCACCGCAAACAAAGTTCCTCTTTGAAATCTTGGTAGATTTTGCGATTGGTTTTGCGCTTCAAACGTCCCTGCGTGTCAGAGGAAGTGTGACCGACAAGCGTGATCCACGTACCTCGAGCTTACGCGCAGCTTCTTCGTACGCGTGACTTTGATGAACCAAGAAATGATCCGCGAGGACAAAAAAAGATATTCCGGAGAGGTACATTTCATACAAACAAGCGGCCTTGTTTCCCCCATATCCCACGAAGCGCTCGTCACACCTAGGAAGTTACGGTTAGCATGCTAGGGACGAGCGGGATCACCGAATCCCAGCACGTACCAAGGTGGTCCATCTCTTTTAAAGATAACATATGGCTCATATGCTGACTGGTACTGCGTGACTTTGTACACCTCCCCTGGGGCAGCGGAATAAAACCGCAGGTAGTCACTGCTGTTATGCCCTGGGGCCCAAGACTTGTGAAACATGTCGACTTTCCCAGTCTTGACGAGCTCCAGGAGGGCCTAGAATGAATCCAGGTCGAATGAAATGGAAAAGATGGACAGAATAACCTTTTTGTCGCTCGGGAAAGTCACCGGATCGACGGCGTCCCGTTGACTGAGGTACTCGAACGCCGGAACCACCAACGCCACGTGGCCCTCTCGGAGGCTACGCTGAATTTCACCGCCCAAGCTAGCCCGAATAACGCTCCGAAAGTCGGTGCAAATAGCGAAGTCCACGTCCAGCATCATGACGAGTCCCGTACGCGCGAACAACCGGGCGGCATTGCGCCACGTATTCAGTTGGCGCGCGAAAGGGGAGAAGACGAGGTGTACGTCGACGAAATTGGTCATCCCTGGGGTGGATGTATACAGGTCGTGCAACGCATCGAGAACGACGCGGGAGTCGCTGGGAGACACATGAACTGCTGCGGATATAGGACCTGGGCGGGCGGATTGTGTAACATGAGTGGGAACAACAGACTGTTTTCGCACCCTTATATCGTTTGACCAACTCTCCGAAGACCCTGAACCGACTGAAGGTGACGAGTGTGGTGATGGTGATATCGTCGCCCTCGAAAGTCGCTGAACCCTTGTAGTAAAACGGAACAATTTTGCACGGCTGCATGCTTTCGGAGAAGGCTTTCGCGAGGAACAGGTATTCTTGCATCGCGACTTCGTTACTTCTAAGATGATGCTCTGCCGGAGGAGAGGCCGGCCAGTACAACGTTTCTCCGGGAGGGTTCGACGAGATCGGAGCGTTGAAGCCTCGCAAAATTTTACCTTCCATCGCACCCGCGGCGATAGTGGTCAGCCATCCTTTCATCTTCAGCGTTGCGGTCGTGCACAGAGAAAACGAGGAGAAGACGATAGCACTGGCAATATAGATGATAACGGTGATGTGGAGGAGCCCTTTGGCCATGGCGGGCGAGTCGAGCATGGCCCTGGCGTTGGATTAAACAGTCCAGAGCGGAAAGCCTGGCAAGGAAGTGAGGAATGCTCGCATTCGAAGTTGGCATCCTCCTGTCACAGAAATGTCAGACAATCAAAATATGACTCTCGCTTCCTGTACACAAGAAGGGGTTAGCTCCTTTATTCCTTGACCATGGCAGATGACCCTGATGACGGTGGGATGAGGGCCTTGTAGTGACCATGTCACGGTAGATTCCGAGAGATATTATTGTCGATGCCAGTTTCACACGATATCCACCCATGGGTCCTCTCCGAGCCAACCCTGTGCCAGAAACATACGAACTCCTGGTTTCGCTGCTGAGAAAGTGTCCGTGAGTAATCTCGTATAGTTCATGTCCATTGACCATATATTTCCAGTCAGACGATCGAGATTCTCCCTGGTGATGGCTCCGTCTGGATGCCCACACACGATCCGGCTGAGGTCCGGTCAGATTCGTCCTTTTGCCCGTTTCTTTTCGTCGAGGGCAACCTCGGTATCCCGAAAAAAGTTCTTTCCGAGGTCTATCTCCATGCTGTCGGTGTCTTCAAATTCGCTCGTAACCACCTGGACCAACCTGACCAGGAGCTCGACGCCCCTCACCCACTTATCGCTCCATCATCCATCATGTTGCTCGCCAATCCATCCCATCAGACAGCTCTCAACGCCCGGAAACGTCTTGTTCGAATGGGTCTGACGGACGTCCATGCTGAGCTGCGTTTCACAGCCTCCCTCCTTTCCTCGCAACACTGTGTTAAACATGCCGAGCTGTGGTATCATAGGCGATGGCTTTTTAGTTCTGCCCGTGATACACAGTTCTCAGATGCGGCAGGCATGGACTCCAGTCGTCGTCTTCGATTCTCGGCACGAAGCACGATCCAACAAGAACTCGAGTTGGTCTCTCGAGCTTGCGATATTTATCCAAGAAATTACTTCGCATGGACGCATCGACTGATATGCATGCGAGGTCTTCTCTCGGATTACCTCGCTGGGACGGATGATGTTGGATTTGTTCCGCTTTTCCACAAAGAAATTGTGGGTATCAAGGGCTGGATTGATCACCACATATCCGATTATAGTGCCATCCATGCCCTTCTCATACTCTCT
Source organism: Strobilomyces confusus (assembly GCA_038093835.1). Classification (NCBI taxonomy): domain Eukaryota; kingdom Fungi; phylum Basidiomycota; class Agaricomycetes; order Boletales; family Boletaceae; genus Strobilomyces; species Strobilomyces confusus. Next base: position 7,036 of record JBBPSZ010000144.1, read on the forward strand.
CAGGCTGCTTTCCAGAGTAAAGATTCATCATTGGTGGATATCATCATTGTGGAAAATCTACTGGATCATGCTATTTCCCTTGTGAAGGAGTACCCTGCTCATGAAGCTCTTTGGATGTATATTCAAACAGGTCTTTCCCTCCTAGACTCATGGCAAGCACAACCAATACAGCAATTTAGAGAGTATTTTGTTCAGCCTCTAGTTCATTTGCAACAGTCAAAGATTGGTATAAAAGAAGACCTTGTGAAGGCATCCCAATATGCTCAGTGGTTTCTGGATAGATCAGTGAGCTATGAATCAGGCTAGGTATGCCTTGGCAATGCTCTCATTGTGAAGAGTTTACTGTTTTGATACATTAGAAGGCATAGCTGATCAACATGTGCGGATGGTTCAAGCCACACAAAAACATAAAATAGTCCTATGCAAACTACTCTGATCATATGTGCTTCTTTTTCTTTGCTGAAGGTTTGTTGGTTCCTTCTTCACTCTCACCCTCATGAGCCTTTCTCTTCCCACCCACATCAGCAGTTTTTTTACTCAAGTCAGTTTCACCCTCAGATGCAAAAGGATCTTCCTCAACCTTCTTTTTAACCAGAAGCTTGGGTTTTCTGCCAGCTGGCTTGGACTCCTTGGATAAATCTGTAGTAGCAGCTTTGGAAGCTGACAGTTCAGTATAATATGCTTCTTTCAGCTCCTGTAAAACTCTCAACATAGCACTGAAATGACTATTGTGTACCAACCTTGATTTCCTGGTCCTTCAGCAATGCCACATTCCTCCAGACCTATTGAAGTTTCAATCACCATACCAGGGGAGAAGGGAATTACCAACAGTTGAAGGCATGCCACTAGGATGTTTGCTGTCCAAGCCTTGATCCAGTAAAAATTAGCAAGATGTAGAGTAAACAGAAATAAATAAACCAGACCTATTATTGTATACAGATCAGATTTTACTCCACTGAGATTGAGCCCATGTCGTCTCAACAATACTTTCATGACCTAATGGAAGCTTAACAACTGAGCATGAGGTTGACATTAGACATACAGCAGTAACATCTTCCTGATCATAGACATCAGGGATGTATACACAAATAACATGCTGATATCCGGGAGGAGCATTCTCGGGTGATGTAGCAACCTTCGCACAGAAGGCGGAAGTTGATGATAAGGGGCCAGAGGCCAAGGAAGCTATCCGAACATTAGTTCCACGTTACCAACAACTATGGTATCTCACAAGCTATCTTGCTCCAAATGATGTCCACCTTGTCCGATGGAGCGAAGATCAACCTAGTAGATGAAGACGACACGCAGTTGCGGAAAATATCAAGGACATACCACTTCCCACACACGAAACCATACTTCTTGGATATGTTCTTTAGCTTGCCGGCAGCTTCGGCTTGCGTCTACGGCGAGTGAGCGACGGGAGCACCATAGTGTAAATTACTGACCTGCTCTCGGACTTCCTTCTTACTTTGGGTGCCTGCTTTCTTGCTGGCGCGCACTGGGATCGACGTGTCGTTCTAATGGAATGTCAGATACTTAGTAGGCGTCATAGGCAACGCCTGCTACCTTGATTTGCTCGATCCTATCCGTGACATCTTGAACTGTGGACGGCGTGAACTCGACGTCAGGCGAATAGGGTAAAGTACCTACGATAGGCTGCGGCTTCCATTATCGCAGCTGCTTCATTCTCGACCGATGGCGCGTTGACGTTTCCTTCCCTTCTTACCCAAATCCACTAGGGTATCGAGTCAGTGTTGCGCCATTGACTAAATCGACGACGCGTTATTACTGGCTTTGTGCCGTCATTTTCGACCATGGACGGCTTATACTGAATCAACGTGAGACGCGAGCCGTGCCGGAAGAACGTGAAACGATACCTTTGCGACAAACTCCTCGATGGAGAGTGTGGCGTCGGACGACCAAGAATACTGATATCCAGCAGCCGGGATTGTATCGTCTGAACGTGTTGCTTTGGTCGACATGGTATACTAGGCGCGATTTTCCGATTGGTAGGGGGCAAAAGAGGAGTTGTGGTTCGCCTCGCTAAGCGCGGCGCGCATGCATCACGTGATGTGGCCCCAAGGCTCAGCGCTCAGCCAGTGGCCATGGCTCTTGTAATCTCCACTCGGAATACCTCAACGACAGCCGGCTGCAGATTCAGAAGCAAGTCATAGGGCCAGGGATCATTCAGACCGTCTGTTGTGACATACTGTACTGGTGGCAGCATCATCATCAACATCATCGAAACTTGGGTCTCCAGGCTGTGTCCTGGTGACCTATGGGCCTGGCACAACCAACCGGCGACCTGCGGCCGTGCATCTAGTGTCCGTGCTCTTTTCACTTCAGGAAGATCCTCGTTCAGGTGCATCTAAAATGGTCCGAGTATTAGCCATGTTTCGGACCCACAGCTGGGCAGACTTTCGGCGGCAGCTTCCTTTGAAGTCATAGACACCGAGGAGCTCCTCGATGTGAATTATCCATTATCGCATGTGAATGAACCGTCGGAAACCGATGACGATCCTGCGGGAGAAGGATCCTCCGAATCGGGGAAAGAATGAATGACTCGTTTCCCTCGACGTATCATACTACCCAGCGCTAATCATTTACAGACAGAACAGTCCAGAGGGTCATACAGAAATGCCATGGCTTTGGTTTATGATTCATAGTAAAGTTCCTTCATATTGAAGCGCCTTCGGGGGAGAACAGTATTCCGTGAGGCTGGGCTAATATCAGTTGCAACGATCAGCTCATCTGAGGAAACTGAGGTGCCGCGGGACGTGCCTTTCCCCTCGTGGATTAAGTGAGGGCACAGGAATTGATAACAGGTTTGGTTTCACACCTGGGGCAAAGCGCTTTGACTGTGCTGACAGCGGCATTCATTCTACCATTGTGACCGTGTGGAAACATCCATCCACCGCTTCGGTTTCATTGGTACGGTCCACATCCAGCACACAAGGGGATTGTCCACTACCCATGTTTCGTCGGGGCACCCAGTGAAAACGGCTTTTCGCCTGTGAGGGGATGAGGATCTTGCGGGTGTTAACCTCGGCGAAGACCAAGAAGCCGACGGCAGCAATATCATCGAAGTTGAGATGTGGGATGCAACCTGTATGGGACCTGGCTAGGTATTCCTGTTCTACTGCCGCCGGATGGGGCAATGCTGTACCGAAGGCCCATCACTGGGCTCCAGGAGATTTCTCCCGGTAAATGCGAACCCGACACGACAGGACCAAGCGAGCTAACATAGCATTCTTGACGCGTCCTATCTGGGAAACTCAGCCTCGAGGGAGCCGTCGCTAACCCGGGAGTATTACCAGGAATCAACAGGGAAGTCGTCAGGCTCGTTGTGGGCGAGTTGAAATCCCAAGGACATCGGAAGCAATGTGTTCTACATTGCAAGGAAATGAGCAGTGTGAGTTCAACTGTCTCCACCCGCGATGCCATGCTGCACGCCATTATGGTTGTCCGCTCAGAGCGTGAAAAATCGAAAAATTATCATAAAATGATATCAGCCTTTTGTCTGCATTATATTGGTGCACCTTGATCAGGCAGGCGCTCGATAGCGTACCGCCTCGCAACAATGTACATGAGTGGAACCCCTGGAATTTTCCGTATTCGTCTCCGAAGCTCCCGATCGCACGTTGCGATGATATAACACTTGTGTGCTGTGACACGCTGAACTAGGCAGTCATCGGCATACGTTCCAGGATGACTACAACGAAGGCGCTCAAAGCGAGGATCGCGAGCCACTCTTGAAAATAGCTTGAGCTCAGGAAGACCAGGAAGGAACTCAAGTCGACTCACCGGAGAGCCACACGATAACGGTGACCCAATTTCTCAAGCTCGGCCATCACGCAATCAGTCACGCATGGTATACCTTCGCGTAAATGGTCAGGTAGTGTTATTGAAACGAAAGATGGCGCACATTTAGCGTAGAGGCAATCCATCATGCCGCTGATAAGCTCCAGCTTGTTTTGAAGGCTGAAATTGATGAAGTTGGTGTCAATAAGCACGCGATATGGCGGCACAAGTTCCATGTTGTGAGCAAGAAAGAGAGAAGATGCCATCTGCGGGCTGGGGAAGTATCAGCAATTGTGTACGGCAGGATTTGGGACTTTGGGTCACGTACACCCGGCGAACTGCTTTCGCCTTTTCCTCTTCCTCCTTTTTCTGTTGCTTTAATTGGTTCTCCTTCCTTCAAAAAAACTGTTTGTGATTCGCGGAGAGGTAGGGGGAATATTGTCGTACAAACGCGCGTCCTTAGGGCTCAATAGCCGTTTGACCGCCGCGAATTTGCGCGTCTTCTTGGCTTTCCCCTGAACCGAGTTAAAATCCATGAGCATTGAGAAACATATTCAGCTGTTTACATACCATCTCTTCCGATCCTTCAGATCTATGTGGTGGTCGTCTACGACGGTGACGGGAGTTTTGAGCAATGGATAAACTGCTAAGTACTTATTCTTACCATTTTTGTCACAAAAATAATTTTGTCGTTCTGGTTCCATAGAGTGGAACAACAACGGCCACCATTACAATAAGATCCTAAAAGACCCTCCAATTGGCTTCTTTACTTGCTATTGAATGACCCTGTATATCTAGCAACGACATCGGACACTCCGATAGTTCCCAGCGACTGTCTTTACCGTGTACACTATCAGTATCCTGTAATGTTCTCCCTCAGTGACACTGACCCCGGGCCGTTATCAGGCTTGTCATGAGGAGAGAGCGGAACTTAATAAATTCTACCCAGTGCCTCGGCGTATCAGGTGATAACACCTGGATAAGCATGATGCATTATGAGTTCAGGTCAAGTAGTCGCTCCCACGTGGATCCTTGGCTACTGATGCTGACATGCGATGCGACTCCTTTTCCCGCGGCTTTTGGTATACGGAACATGTTAGCAAGGTACCAATACCCGGGAAATTATCCAACCTTCTGGCTGGCAAGATGATGGGCTCCATCAAAGGCGTCTCTTGTAGATATCGATGCTCTAGCGAAGAATGTGAAAATGACATTGATCACACATGACGATGGTGATTAGGTGCGAGGTGCGTCGCGGCGATCGAGGGCGCGAGACTAATTTGTTCCGAAGGAAACAAGTATTGTCTTCTGGTGTGAGTGTGTGAATTCGATGTCGCTCGATGGGGTAGGTGTCGCCTGTGCATACAAACTTGTACCGCCCTGATAGGGGGAATTGTCACTTCACCCCGAATGCCACCGCCCCATAAAGCGAGGTGTCTGAACCCACATTACCCATCGATACATCTCCCGGACTTCAACAGTCGTTCCAAACGTCCCTCAATACGTCGACATGCTCTCACAAGACTCGTATAATACTGCTTCCACGAGTGTGAAGGTGAGCCGTTTTCCACACCCATTCTCTGGAATGATGCATTTATGACGATCCAAAAGCTTTCCCGTATTCCCAATGACACGACCGGCCTCGAACGTATCATGCTCGCTGCTCAGGGGGACCTGCAGCGTTTGCTCAGGTAACGAAAACTTCTTACCTGCTAGTTCTCGCGCAACGTATTTACCTGCGGTATGTTCTTTTGACAGCACGTTCTTTGGATGCCCCATCCATGTGAAATGTGTATATGCGAACGCGTCTCCCCGTCTACGCCCCGCGTCGCCCGAATACCCAATTACCCAATCGCGCCAAGTGTACCTCCTGTGCAGCAACCGCATCGTTTGCGTCGCGACGTCTATTGTCACGATCACCTCACCTGAAAGCGAGCGTCTCTTTTTAGATGACAAATACCCCATCGGCCAAACATTCCGGCAGCTCCGCCGCACCCCGCAGTTCAGTCTTCTCAACGCCGAGACGCTGACCGTGCGGGGCAAGCGCGAGCTACGCCGGACGTACACCCTCGAGACCGAGGGCTTCCAGACGGTGATACTGGAGGTATTTCCGGACAGGGACATGTTCAGTCGCGGGGAGGAGTGGCTTCTCGAAGAGTCGGACGTAGACGAGACATGCGCTAGCGTAGCGGAAGTTGACGCCAAACAGGACTGGCGTGCTGCGAACATCGGTCACGTTATACACTAGATAGACAATCGGGAGTTGTCGTCGGAATCGCTCAGGTGGCCACTGGGAATATACGTCCAGAACACACCCTCATTCACTGCCATCGTACCATTCCTCGCCGGACCAGATACAAAGTGAACACTACAAACGAACATGTTTTCTCATTTCTTATCATACTTCATTGACTTATATTCCAGCTTGTGTCATACCTAGCCTTGTTCCACCTCTCTTTTTCCCATACCGCTGGAAATGCCGAGAAAATGCCGAAAATAAAAGAAGTTACCTGCTTCGGGTGGGAGGAAATTGCTCCACCCCCTATTATAATGCTCTTGTGAGCCTGAGTGTGCACGGCCTGCTTTTTTTTGGCTTCGCGCTCCCAGCTAAGCAATTGATCATATGAGTTTGTTTATCCGGAGAATAGATCCGGCTGAAAGCCACGAAAGTCTCCAACAAACTACCGACTTCCGAGTCTCGGATTACGTCATGGCACTGCTCGACGGTGCCACTGCGGGCCACCAAGTTCTAAACTCGGGACGTCATGATGAAGACGTCGCGATCTCACCTAGGCGCGACGCGTTCTTACTCCCAGATCACTAATGGGCCAGCGTCGATTTTCCCAGCCGATCGGCGACGTCGCTTTCATGCCCTCCCTTCCGAGTCGACGCCAAGGGCATGTCCCGCGCGTTTCCCCTTTCGTTCCTCGGTGTCCAGGCAAGCGTAACGGGTAGACTTTTCAGAGACGCAGACGCCGCTTAGCGCGCGTGTTGTGGCCGCCCCAAATGGGAGCCCGGGTCGGCGCGAGGTGTGCTTCCCTCGCTGTCCTCGAAGCGCACGAGCGAACCAGGGTGTGGAACCGTCCCAGCCTGGCAGGACGTTCCAAATTCCTCGTATAGCTTCGCGCCACCGGCAGGTGTGCTTTCGTGGATATGCGCGGACTGGGGTCGAGTCATTGGGCGATGGAAACCGATCTAGCGGTACATCGCCCGAGACGGTCGTCACGGTCCTCGCAGTATCGATTGGGTGATAGACTTTTCGTCTCGCGTTCGCGTCCAAAGCGAGGGAAAGTCCAAGAAATCGGACGAAGTCGGTTGGAGCTGATGCTTTCCGACAGTGACACAACTTGGAACACCGGGGTCGAAAGGCATCTCCCATTCACCTGCCAGTGAACCACTCGAAGCGTCGCGAAGACATACAAAGCATGACGCCGACAAGAGATGAGGGTTAGTCCTTCATTTCATTAGAGCTCAGCGGTCAGCGCTATCGCAAGACCGGCGTGCGGAAGCTCATTGTTGAAGCGCCGACTATCTTCGCCTCTCGTTACGACATGGGCGGCTAGTTATGTACTATGTCGATGAGTTCGGACTCGGACCCGAGCACCCCTAGAAGTCTGTTTCCCACCACTTCCCTGCCGAGGCAGATGAACTAGGCGAGCGTGCACTCCGGGTGGTCTGTCCTTGCCGTTTCCCGCTCGGCGCTCGGCGTCCAAACGGTGTGTTCACTGCTGTCTGAAACTGTCCCTCTACCCTGCTGTGCTATTCGAAACGGTCCCAAGCTGACTAGTTTCCGGCCCTCCGTCCCCGTTCGCAGACGTGCCTTTCGACTGCGGACGAGATTCGTGGCTGAAATATGACAACATTGCGACCAAGACGAAACACAAAGCAGCCTCCCTTCTTCCCAGTCGTCGATCTGGCAAATGCTTGCGCCTCTCGCTGAAACGTGACTCAAACCGATCCGAGGCATCCCAACGGGTCGCGGCAGTATTGACGCCAGGACGCCCTTCAACGCATTCGCCGATCTATGACCGAGTCGTCTTCCCAAAGTGACGGGCCTCGTTTCGAGCGCCTCCTTCACTCGGACAGCTCCGCACGTACACACGCACGCCTATCGCCGCGCGCAGCCTGGGTGAGACCGTCGAGCCGTTTCGTTATTCCGATCTCGTCGAGGAACCGACATGGTGAGTGAGTCTCTCACCTTGGCGCGCACCCCGGTCCTCAGAGACTCATCTGTTTCGCCGTTTCGTTTTCTCCCGGACGCACGGCTTCTCTCTGTCGCACCTGGAGACGTCGCGGCCCGCACTGATGGGTTGCAGTGCACGTAAAACACCTCTACCCGTCTTTCTCCGACCCAGAATTTCCAATCCCTGGAGTTCGGTCCGTGTTTCATCCCTCTGTGACCAACGCGACGATCCAAAAGACGAGAAACACCGACAGGAGAAACGATGGTGGCGATGAGGTCGACAACGAAAGGAACACGGGAGAATCAGGAGAAGCGCAGATCGGCCATTAACTTCCTGAGCAGCTGACGCCAGAGTCGACAGAGAAAGTACACGTCGGTCCACGCAGTCCGCACTCGTACGATCCCCTCTGATGTTTTTCTCGTCATGAAGGCGAGCTTGACCAGTTTCATCCCCGTGCGCATGCTTTCGTACCCCCGAGTCATCTCGTGCGCGAAGATCCGATTTGTCGGCGTTCATCCCCATCTTTCACCTCGCACTCTATCGCCCCACACGGTCGGCCAGTTCTCGTGACCCCTTCGACCCCTGCCGTTCGCTGGATCTCGTATCGAGCTTTTTCTCGCGTGTCGAGTTGGCGCCACGTGTCCCTCAAGCTGGGCGACCAATTGGTCCGCGCGTGAACGTCTGAGGCCTCCGCTTGCTCGAGGTGACGACTCGGCCGCGTTCCGGCGCTGCGAAAACAAAGGGGCTTTCGAGTGCGAAGACGATGGCTTAAAAATAAGGGTAAAGGAGACCTGAGACAAAGACAGGGACGAGGCAATCTCGGAGGGACCAACACACTGAGGCGTTCCCGCTGGGTGATCGTCGAACGTGCCAGAACGGGGCGTTCAGGGTGGGGAGTAGTACGACGGTCGGCGGATCACCCGTCGTCTGGTGTGTGGCATCGGACAGCGGGACGAACATGTGCGGCCCGGTCGTCAAGCGCGCTGGACGCCAGTCGTCGAGGCTCCGCCGCAGGACGTAGGGCCGCGGGCGGATGGCGATTGAGATTAGGTCTATGGAAGAGTTCGGAACGCGGCGTGGGCTAACGCGTGTGATCGCCAGGCGCTGGATCGGAGTCACCAAGAAACGACGCAATCGGCGCGCCGCGCTCGGGGTCGCGAGTCCAAGAGCATCGCGGCAAGGACGCACGTCGCGGGTTGCTGTAGCGTGTCTCCGATGCGTCGTTGGGCGTCTATGGTTGAATCGCCGGTCCGGCGAATTACACGCTCAGCGGTGGAGAAGAGGACAATGGGGACAAGGCAACAACGGCACGACGAGACGCGCGAGGGAAAAAGATAAGACGAAACACCAGATGTCCATTGACAATCCGGACTCCAACAGACAATAGCGAATCAGGGGCTGTGACGGCTGCGACGCGTCTGCAGGGGAAACCG
>JBBPSZ010000145.1:0-16444 GCA_038093835.1 Strobilomyces confusus
GCAAAGTACTCCATGTAATTCACTGCAGTAGTAGACTGTTTTCGAATTGTATACCACACCTCATTCCCCTTCGTATTTTTTCTTACTGCGCGAACTGTACTTAGGATGAAAATCAAACTGTATTGCTGTGCATATTACAAGGTACATCAAATATTATGTACCACGTTGAAAAAAAGCGGGACGGGGAGGGGACCCTTGGTGTGAGACGAGCGATCCTGGACTCGGGTGAACACGCCTGGGGTACTCGAATCGACATGGTAGGGGGCGTTGGATAAGTGCCAGAGCTCGAATCGACGCAGCGGGACGCACTGGATAAGTGGTCCAGCTCATATAGACACAGTAGGGTACTGGACAATCACCAGCGCTCCAGTAGACACAATGAGTGAGCATTGGTGCTTGAATCAACATGGTGGGCGTACTTGACAGGCGTTCTAGCTCATATAGACACGGAAGGAGCGCTGGACGATCGCTAGTGCTTGAGTAGACACGGAGGGCACTCGAATCAACAGGTGGGTGCCATAGACGAGCAGCCGGGCACACATGGACAGCGCCAGCACTCGAGTGCGCGAGTAGTACATGGCAGGGGTGCTAAACGAGCGTTTGTGCTCGAGTAGACAAGGCGGGGGGTGGTGAGCGAGTGGTACCGCTCGAATAAATGGGCAGGCATCCAGGACGAGCGGTCAGACTCACTCATATGGACACGGTAGGGGCACTGGGCGAGCACCGACGCTCGAGAGGACATAAAATGAGGTGGTGAGCGACTACTAACACTCGAATTGACAAACCTTTGTTGCTGGACGAGCGGTTCGGCTCGTATAGATGCGGTATGGGTGTGGCAGGGGGTGGTGAGCAAGTGATGACGCTCGAATCGACATGGCTGGTACACCACAGAACGGGCGGCGGTGCTTGAGGTGAATGCACCGCATACGAGAGCTTGGATGCTCACACTCCCAATCGCTGCGACGAGGTCGGCGGGTAGCGGGAGGAGAAGGCGCGCGAGGACTGTGGCAAACACCTACCATATAAGTTAAGTCCCTTAAGTCCAAACCGAGCGGATTCAAAGTCCGATAAGTCCCAAGTACCCTACAGGTATAGACGGACTGCCGCGAGATGGATGGGAAGTTGTAGTAGTCACGTGATGGCTTCGTCTACCCGCTACTTTCGACTCCCTGGTCCGCTGACCCAATATCTGGAGTACCAGGTCTGCCGTGTAATCTGGTGAGTGGTGCTTCATTCTGCGTCTTCTTGTTTTACGTGCATGTCAGGACCTTCTAACTCGATGCGAAAGTAATGTCTTCCAGAGGACTGTGTTTACTGCTTTGGATTTTTCTCGTTCACTGTGCAGGGATATATCTATTCACCAAGGGATTTCTCTTGAGCCGGCTGTCTCTTCCAGACCGAAACGAGTGTGATCACGCCGACTGCTCCTCTCTAGCGACTCACAAAAGAGCCGTCATACTGGTGATCGATGCCCTTCGATTCGATTTCATCTCCAGCCATCCCCCGCAACCCCCTTCGCCGTATCACCACAACATCCTGACTCTTCCTCGAGAGCTCACCGCCGCACATTCACACCACTCTTTCATATTTAACGCTTACGCCGACCCGCCAACTACGACGCTCCAGCGCATCAAGGGACTCACAACCGGCTCACTTCCGACGTTCGTCGATGTCGGAGAGAGCTTTGGAGGTTCAGCTATCATTGAAGATTCACTGTTACACCAAGTCGTAGCCGCCGGTCAGAAGGTCAGCAGGGCGACCCGCCTTCGAGTTTTCCCCGTCTAAACGTCCTGAAGGTTGCTCTGGCAGGCGATGATACGTGGATGGCGTTATTCCCCGACATCCTCAACCATAACCTATCCTTCCCCTTCGATTCGTTTAACGTCGAGGACCTACATACGGTCGACGAGGGGGTTATCTCGAACCTCTTACCCTTGGTGAAGAATCATTCGCGCTCTTGGGGCCTTGCGATCGGTCACTGTCTAGGCGTCGACCATGTTGGCCATCGCGTTGGCCCTGATCATCCCGTGATGAAGGCCAAACTAGAACAAATGAATGGCTTCCTCTCCGAGCTTGTCATGGCCATCGACGAGGACACACTATTAGTTTTGCTTGGAGACCATGGCATGGACCGTGCGGGTAACCACGGAGGTGACAGCACCCTAGAAACAATGTCTTCCGTTTGGATTTACAGCAAGGGGGCGGCGTTATCGCGGGGATCGACATCACTTCCTGGTACCCTCTTCCCCACTGTTCTATTCCCAGGGGAGACCATTCCTCATCGGTCCATCCAACAAATCGACCTCGTACCGACCATATCGCTCCTCCTCGGTCTCCCTATCCCGTTCAATAACCTTGGGAGCGTCATCCCAGAAGTCTTCGATCGCGGAGCCAATGAGCCAGGGGTCCAGAAAGCTCTCGAGCTGAATGCGAATCAGATCCAGAAATATCTAGACACTTACCGCGCTAGTCAGTCGGGCGGCGAATTCGATGGATTCTGGCCCCAACTTTGGGAGAACTGGCTTGCGACCCAATCCGTCCAGCCCGAAGACTCACTTCCAGTCCTTTGGGAGTTTACTCGTCACTCTTTATCGGTTTGCCAGTCTCTCTGGGCGCAGTTCAGTCTCCCCCTGATTTATGCCGGTCTCACCATCATAACCCTCAGCATTGTCACGGCATACTGCGCATACCGTTTACTCGGCGATGAAGCCGAACATTCGGAAGGACGTCTGTCAGGGGCTCTATCCAGCGCGTTCAAAGCCGGTGCCGCTGGGGTAGCACTGGGGAGTATAGTGCATTTCCCCTTGCGAAGTTTACTGCAAGGGGTCCACCTACACCACACTTTACTTTTTTGGGGTGTATTTCTATCTACCCTCGCGTTCACGCTGTCATGCCGCCATACATTCCGCCGCGAACAGTTGACCTCGATCCCAGTCGTTCTCGTCCTCCACACGCTGTGTTTTGCCTCCAATTCTTTCACTATGTGGGAGGACCGCGTCGTCCTTTTCCTGGTCATTACGTCACTCGTTCCCGTTTTCTTGATCGGATTCACCGCGCCGACGCCTCGCCTTCGATATCGCATCCTTGGCTTTTCTATACTCTTTGCGGCCTGCGCCAGGCTCATGGCCACAAGCACGGTCTGTAGGGAAGAACAACACCCTTATTGCACTGTGACGTTCTACATCTCCCCTTCTTCGACCGCACCTCCCGTTCTCGCATTGTTCATTGCGCCACCAGTTGCCTTCTCCATTCCATTCGTCATCCGGCGCATTCTGGCCATCTCGAAATCGGAAAAAGGCTTGGCGGGAGTTTTTTTTCCCTGGGTGCTTACGTCTGCATTACTTGCCGGAACAGGTTTTTGGGTCTTGGAATGGGTTGATTCGACGGAGTTCTTTGGGGACGGCGCAAATACCTTGTTCCGTCTGACACGGACGATGCTAGCTTGGCTGTGTTTTGCAGCAGTCGCGTTCGGCGGAATCTCGTTATGGTGGATGTCGCCCGTTTGTCTCGAGATCAACACTGAGGACCATCCCTCGGACGACCGAGCACCCCAGAACCTACGGGGGCCAAAGACAAAGGTGGCCATACTTGGGTTCGCAAACGCCTTTGGGTCACCGTATCTTGTGTTCTGGACGATCTTCTTGAGTGTTGTCTGGCTTTGCACGCAGCTCACTGGTCAGGTAGTCTTGGGGCTCGCCACTATAGCCTTACTGGCCCACCTTGAGGTCGTCGATAGCGTCCGGGACGTCCGCGGGCTCAGTGATGCGTTCGCATTGAGCAAACCGAGCTCAACTTTGGATCTCACCGCAATCAAGCGAGAGATCTCGTTCTCAGAAGTCGTTCCCCTCGCGCTTCTAGCCATCCATACGTTTCACGGGACAGGTCATCAGCACACGATACCCTCGCTACAATGGAAGACGGCCTTTGTCTTCACTTCCACAGTTTCCTTTCCCTCCTCGCAATTAACGGCCATCACCAACTCGCTTGGTCCTCATTTCCTGATAGGTCTCGCTTCACCGCTCCTCGTGCTCTGGAACCTTCCACCGTTGCCTCGGCCACGTGGTTTGACGGCGTCTTCGCTGCGTGTTGCCCTCGCCATGATGGTATATTTTACGATTCTTCTGTTTGGGAGTGCCGCAAGTGCGGCTGCGCTGAGGAGGCACCTCATGGTTTGGAATGTTTTTGCACCAAGATATATGTTTGCTGCGATTTCCCTTGTCGCCATCGATCTAGGCGTTGTTGTCGGCATTGCGATCGGAGTGGGTAGGGTCCGAGAACGAATAGAAGGGATATTCAGCAAGGTAGCTTGAACCGCGGAGTCCCGTTGATTCATGACGAGCGACTCCCCGACAATACATAGACACTGGTCCCACCTAAAATCTAGAAATTTCTACTTGGCACATCCGACCAGCTATAGTCAGTCAATCGCCCCTGATAAGCCTGAAACACCGGTCTATTGCTACCGTCCGGTGGGACAATTGCGCCGTCTCCTCGGAGCTGGAGCGGAAATGGCATTTCTGTTACATACCCCGAGTTCCATGGTCCCCGGTGAACTCCCAGTGCGGAGTGCCTGTCCATTGCTTTCTTTCCGACCCCTACTCACACTCCTCACTTGCTGACAGTCCTTCGAGGCTGGGCGCTCGTCTCACTCATCACTGACGATGAGCACGGTCCCAACGCGTACCACGACGATGAGCCTCCAGCTTCCAGACCTCTTGTCCTTCTGCAGTGTTTTTGAGCTGCGGGCCAACAGGCACTGCAGAGCGGTCTCCAGGGAGTCTGAGAAGTGGCTCCTAGAACGCGATGTCGTACTTTCCTCCATGACGTGGAGTTGTGCGAAGCCAGGACTGTTGGCGGCAGCCTGTCACCCCAACGCAGACCCGACACAACTCCGTTTCATCGCCGACTTTCTCAGTCTGCTCTTGCACCACCGGCGCGAACGACCCGTATCCCAAGCGACGACCCACCCGGAGGATGCCGACAAGTTTGCGCTGTGAGTGTTCCAGGTCGTTGGTCGCGATGATATCATTAATGATGGGATTCATTTCGTGCCTGGCGGTTTCATCTCCCCCCCCAACGGGCGCACCCAGTCTTTCGGACCGGTTGTCACGCGCGGCCTACAGGCATCCTGGCTGGTACATGCGGTTCGTCAGATCGCAACGATGCTACGTCGAAGCGCGGCGCCAGCTCGCCAAGGACCACGCGGGGGTCCTCCCGGATCTCGAGTCTTACATCGAGCAGAGACGCGACGCGTCGGGGCTGCGCATGGCGCTGGATATGGTGCACTACGCTGGGGACGCCCACGTTTCGGATGCGTTCCTTGGGGACGCGTCGTTCGGGCGGCTCGTCGAACACGCATGTGATATCGCCGCCTGGTCAGAGGTGAACGTCTTACCCCTCGTGCGACACGTGAGCGAGACTGACTCGGGACGCGCCCTCCGTCTGAAGGACATCGTGTCGTGCGCCAAGGGCGTCCCTCGGAAGAACGAAGTCAACATCGTCACCGTCCTCATGAGGGAGCGCAACGTGCCCTTGGAATGCGCTGTTTCCGCTGCGGGAACGTTGGTCAAGCAAAGCGTAGAAGCGTTCGTGGCGACCGAGGAAGCGCTTCTCTCAGTCCCTGACTTCGCCGCTGATCACGAGGTACGACGGCACCTCCGCGGACTGCGAGACTGGAT
Source organism: Strobilomyces confusus (assembly GCA_038093835.1). Taxonomy (NCBI): domain Eukaryota; kingdom Fungi; phylum Basidiomycota; class Agaricomycetes; order Boletales; family Boletaceae; genus Strobilomyces; species Strobilomyces confusus. The sequence continues at coordinate 5,679 of JBBPSZ010000145.1, forward strand.
TGCCGGCTTTGTCAACTGGCTATATGAGACAGAACTCTTCTTGGGCGAGAAAGGGAACGAGGTGAGAGCGTTTGGATGGGTGTTCATCCCAGTCTCGCAATGAGGTACGATGTCGATGATGTGTTTGGAAGAGGCGGCCATGATGTATTTGTTCGCGCGTTGTAGACCACCGGAAGAATTTCTTGAGCTCGTAATGTTTGCGTCTTTGTGAACATTGCATATGGACATTAGTATTCCATACAGACATCGCATTATATATCGCGGGCTGATTAACAGCTCTTCTCCCAGAGACCTTATCTCCTGTAGCCTATTCATGTCTTTTCAGAGCCTGGCGGCGGAGCATACTACAGTCGACTCGCTCCTAACGTATACCCAGTATAACGCATACTCTGTCATAACACATACATTTTTGGGTGTCCGAAGTTGGAATGCAGGGATTTCAAACCATAACGCATACCTCTGTCATAACACATAATGCATACCTTTTTTGACCATCCAAAACGCATACTTAACCCTAACCCTTGTAGAAAAGCAGCCAAATATGGAAAATATATTATATAATTTCATTGTCAACCATCCCAACATAGTAACATTGAGCCGAACTACCAACTTCTCACCGTGTTGCCGCCATCATGAAACCACTGGACCTTCTTAAAAAGGGCTTAAAAAAGCTATGAGATCAGACTCAACAAAGGAAGGTCATGCTTACGGTCGTGCCATCTCTGAGGTTGACCTGGAGTGGCTTGATGGAGACGGGAATTTGATAAATGAAGATCAGGTCATTGAGGTCCTGGAGGATGCATCTGACTATGAACGAGGTGTTGAGGATCTGAGTTCGCAAGACCAGGAGGTTGTGAAAAAGTTGCAGAGGCTTGCAGGAGGTGGCAAGCCTTCGAAAAAGCGAAAGCGTAAGACCTGTCATTTTCCATGTCTTCTTGGTTCATCATACATTATGCTAACTTTTCTCTGTCATAGGTCCAGGTACATCAGAGTCAACCAACACCACCACCTCATTTCATGGCTCTCGCCAACTTGCTGCCACCGCCAGAGCTCACAAAACGGAGAATGCCTCTGTTGCGCAGCGGATTGAAATCCTTAACTGGTATTATGCCAATGGGAAAAACCAGTCGAAGACTGCAAGGCATTTCAATGAGATCTATCCTGGTCTTGGTCTACAGCAGTCGAGAATCTCTACATGGCTCAAAAACGAATCTGACTGGCGAAGGAAGCATGAAAAAGGTGCTCATTCTTCCAAAAGGGTCTGTCAGACGCAACACCCTGAAGTTACTGAGATGCTCGATCTCTGGGTCACGAAGGCAATGGCAGATGGCGTGCTTCTTACCGGCGAAGTACTTCGCCAAAAATGGAAGAAATTTGCTGACCTTGCAGGTATTCCCGACGACGAGCGCCTTAACCTGAGTGATGGATGGTTAAGCCGGTTCAAGACTCGAAACGGCTTAAAGGGGATCAAACGGCATGGAGAAGCTGGTGCTGCAACCCCTCAGCATCAGCAAAGTTCCCCTTTTACCACAACCATTTTTTGCTGTACAGATGTATACAGTAGTGTGAGAGCAAATTTATGGTTGTACAGATGTGTACAGTGCTGTACAGCACTGTACACACCTGTACAGAGGGGGACTTGGCTGTGAATATGTATAGATGTATGGTCTGTACATTCCCAGCAAGGTCCCCCTCTGTACAGGTGTGTACAACGCTGTACAGCGCTGTACACATCTGTACAACCATAAATTTGCCCTTACACCACTGTACACATCTGTACAGCAAAAAACGGCTGTGGTAAAAGGGGAACTTTGCTGATGCCAGGTAGTCGAAGAAGAACGTTTACGCATTCAGGAGCTTATCAAGACCCATGACTATGAGCTTCGTGATATCTTTAATGCTGATGAGACGTCCTTGTTTTATGCGTGAGTTTTCTTCTGCTCATTGGCCATGGTGACGAACACCAAATAGTATGCCCCCTGACCGAGGCTTATTCAATATGCAAGCTCCTGGTGTCAAAGGAAACAAGGTTCGACTCACGTATCTCTTTACTACGAACGCAGACGGATCACAAAAACTACCCCCGCTCATTATTGGGAAGGCACGAAAGCCGCGTGCATTTCAGAACAAGACAGGCACGCAACTTGGTTTCTACTACAGAAACAATGCCAAAGCTTGGATGACGAGCGGTATCTATCAGGAATGGCTGCTAGATTGGGATAGAGAACTCCGGGACGTGGATCGAAAGATTTTGCTTTTTCAGGATAATTTCTCGGGTCATATCATACCGGAGTCACTGACCAACATACGCGTCGTCAATTTTGCGCCCAATCTTACCGCCCACATCCAGCCCAACGACCAAGGGATAATTCGCTGCTTCAAGACACATTATCATGCAAGATTCATTAGTCGTGCTGTTGACCTATATGAGGGGGGCGTCACTCCTTCACAAATCTACGACATAGATCAGTTGACTGCCATGCGACTTGCAAACGTATCATGGAACGAAGTTGATACGACAACGTTCCGAAACTGCTGGCGCAAGGCCAAGATCATACCCGACACTGCCTCATCCTCACCTTCTGTTCGAAGTCAACCATCCCTTCCTATTTCGTCCCTTATTCATCCCACCAACAAGTTGGAGACCGACAATTGTATTTCGCAACCTGATGAACTTGTCAGCGCAGCATTGGATGATCTGGAGGCTACCGGAGCTCTCCAGCGCTCAAACTGTATGAATCTTGTGGAGCTTCTCAACCCGGCAGCAGAGACGCACAATGTCTTCGAGGCGGCAGACGAGGACATTTACGAAGCAGTAATAGAGGCTGTCAAGGCCCGTGAGGCAAACGTGGGCAGTAGCGACGAGATTATTGAGTCGTCAGGCGGTCCTGATGAGCCATGTCAATCCCGCAAAGAGGCTATACGGGCGTCACTCGTTTTAAGACAGTTTATCAAGGAGGTGGATGACCCGTTTGCACGTAAGCTGGAAGTGATGTTAGGTTCATTTGGACGCAGGACACGGATGCTTGAGATGCAGGGGATGAAGAACGGTAAAATAACACAATATTTTGGCCGTAAATAGTCTCTGGATTTAGACAAACACTCTATACTAGTCAAGTATCTAATTAGACTTGTTGATCACTACCCTCCCAGTAACGCATACGTTCTCAAAACGCATACCCTCCTGCGTGTCCCGAGAGGTATGCGTTAAGAGGGAGTCGACTGTAAGACCCTCACTAACTGCGACCAGATGTAGCGCCCACTGCCAATGATTGCCAAGTTGGTTTGGGTCCGAAGTCACGTTACCCCGTACGCTCCAAACCGCGGTCCTGAATGGGTTTCAGACACGTCTAGGGTGCGGGGCTCGGCGACACTGAATAAGCATACCCGAATGTCGGAGCGCCGTGGCCCGGAGTATTTGTCAAGTTGTTGATATATGTACCAACTACCAGCGGAAGTCCGTATCATGACAGCGGGGGTCGGAGAGGAGAAATGGGAAGCCCGGGTCACTCTCAGGGGACCAATGGGGTTCATCATTAGTAACAGCCTCGTGTCCAGTTATCCTAATCGAGTGCTTGCGGTGTGCTTCAATGAGCATCGAATAGATATAGGCCAAGTGCTATTTCAGGATGATGGCAGAGCGCGTGCGCAATTAACAATGGCAAGATTGCTCCACCAGAGTATGTCACTTTGTGCCTTGTTCATCTGGTGTGACAAGGTCGTAGAAACCAGTGGTGAAGATCGATGGCCTATGAGTTAAAGATCCACGCAAGCAGTCATCCTGTCGAGACAAAGAAGCCATGAGATCGACAAGGCTTCTTGCGCAGAGAGAGTCACGCTGGCAGTCATATGCAGACATAACCGCCTCACTCGCCGACTCGTGTTGGCTGTGAAAGATGGTATGCAAGGGAGTCGTAAACCTACGGAGAAGAGGTCATTGTTCTTGCTGATGAGTTTGATTGGGATAAAGCCGAACGCTTTTCGTGACATTTCGCGTGTCAGTCCAGCTGGAGATGACAGCACGAGAAATTGAGTGCTGCCACGCTCCCACATCTGTGGAAACGATGTCATGACGAGAGGGAGACATGCGAACAGCTTCGTCATCGTAAACAGAGTAGCCGTCCCCGCGCACGAGCTCACCTCATGGAGCCTAGCTGGTCACGGGTGGTGATAATGCGTTGCGTGATACAAGGACATCGATCTGCTCTGTGATCTTTTTCTGTCTCAGGAAGCGCATCCAGAATGCCTTACAAACAGCACTTGAGTAATGGCAAAACGCAAGAACTCCGAGTCAATGGTCCCACAGTTGCAAACTTCAAGTTTGGCCGATATAATTTTTGGAAGTTGCACGAGATCCAAGTCACGAGCTGCTCTGGCAAATGGCCCATCCAATGTCCATGTCGTATGTAGATGGAGGTGTAGTAATATCGCTTAGAACGGGTGAGGTGAGGATGGAGACATGCATCTGCAAGGCAGAGTATATAACGTTATCGTTTGACGACTCTTTTGCTGGCTTTTTGAATGGTTAGCCGAAACCAACCGACGTAGCCGAGCCACCTTCCTAATCGAAAAGTGAAATTCACTCGAATTTTGACCTCCAGGTTCTCTGATGTGGCACTCACCGAACAACATGAGAACTAAGGGAGAGACAAGGTGACAGCTACAAATCATACCCGATGCTGTGCAGGGTGTATGTACCGAGTCCTGGAATGGCAAGTGTTATTGTTGTGGTAGAACAATGAAGTCGTCCAATGCCATGGATAGATTTCCACCTCTTATCGGGTCCCTTTCCTTCGTCTACGACCTCTTTTTCTTCTTTTCTTGACGTCGCTGGCCGACCCAAATGTATCCACCAAGGTCTCCATCACCCCCACCACTCTACGACGCTCGCTCGACTTTACGGACCCCTTCCACGTCCCTCAAACCATACCTTGAACTTCCTCACTTTATTTCTCTCGCATGGCTAGCCTATCCCACCATCTCTTTGCTCTTCGTCATATTCCGGCTACAGATTTCCTCAGACCAAGCACTCTCATCGATCGCCAATGCGAAGAACGATCTTCTCGCAGCTTGTCAGGCTGCTGAACATGCTGCAACTTCCGCTGCCAGCATGCCGCGGTATCTGGCTATTGCTACCAACCGCCAGTTCGCAGATGCGATCAACGGAAGCATGAACGGCGCTCGTGAAGCTCTCGTCTTGGCACTGACATGCATGGAGGCGATCATCAACTTTCTCATCAGCATTTACCGTTCCACGTTCCTCTGCTTCCTCGAGCTCGTCGTTGTTGGCGGTTTGAGTCTTCTCATCAGTGCTGTTCAAGAGGTACGCCCTACGCCTCCGTCAATTCCAAACTTCACAAAATCTCCACAGATCACTTCCTTTCTGCAAAGCACCTTGAACAGCACCGTTTCGAGTCTCAAGAACGACGCTACTTCCATCAACTCCGCCATCCAGAGTGCCGTGAATTCCATCAACAAAGTGAACCCTTTTGGAAACATCCAAGCGCCTCAATTCAACGTCTCGAGCCTTGATGCGCTCTCGAATGTTCAAATCCCCACCGACTTCGAGAACGCACTGGTTAAGCTGAACAGTTCGTTACCCACTATATCTTCCATCAAGGATGTCATCGAGGATCTGTGAGTTACTTTTCATTCCTGCTTCGCGAATCCTCCCTAACGCATGTCAGGGTGGACACTCCGTTCGAGGCTGTCAAGGCTGACATCAACAACACGCTCCTCGGTCTTACGTTCGATCCAGTGCTACTTCCCGTGCCGGCACAAGACAGCGTGTCTTTCTGCAGCAGCTTTGATACCTCCTCCGTCGACAATCTCGGAAAAGATCTCATCCGAATCACAGAGATCGGCACAATCATTCTCATCGCGGTTCTCCTTTTACTCCTTGCCGGGCACTGCATATTCGAATGGTACAAGTGGCGCTGTCTTATGCGTCATCTGCAGCGTACGCGTGAGGCCTGGATGTCCGATCCAACGATTCACCACGCTACGCCTTCCGGGACGACACCGTCTGTGACGCTCACGAACCACAATCTCCTCATGCTTCAAACTGACGCACGACATCCACTGCTTACCCGCATCGTCAATTCGCTCTCTGTTTTGCTACGCTTCACTCCATCTCAACACATTCATCTCCGCTGGTTCCTTCACTATGTCTTTCACCCTCCCGCACTAGCCTGTTTCCTCATTGGCATTTTCGGATTGCTGTCTGTCGAGATTCAACTCCTTGCGATTGGTCCACTCGAAGCCCGCTATACTGCACAAGCTTCTGCGAGTGTCCAAGACCTTTCGAATACGATCGCTACGCAGATGAATAACAGCATGTACAATCAGTCTGAAGCGTACGCCAATGGCATCAATGCCAAGGTCGTGACCGTTCAGTCCACGATCAACGACGGCCTCTTTGGCTGGGTTAATGGTACCACCACGACGCTCAATACGACGCTCAACAACTTCTACACCGACATTCAGCATCTCGTAGGCACCGTCTTCAACGGAACGATCCTAGAGACACCAGCGCAGGATTTCATCAAGTGCTTGATTGGTTCCAAGGTCGACGCTATTGAAGAGGCGCTCACTTTCTTGAACCAAAACCTCAACATCGATCTCCCGCAGGTCAACGAGACTGTTCTCGTCCTCTCGCCTGCCGACGTCGACGAGATCACGCATCCCATCGCTACTGCTGCCATTGGCGGTAGTTCAAGCAATCCCCAAGGCCTTGTCGGCAGAGTCGTAGGGACGTACGTCAAATCGTTGAAGAAGGAACGATTGATGTTTAGCATATTCATGGGCTTATGGGGGTTGGTTGTGTTAATGGGCGTCGCCGTCGTATTTTGGCATTCATACCCTAAGCACTGGGTGGGTGCCTTCAAGAAGCGGAAACGGCAAGAAGAGCAGGAGGATGGCCTCGAGGGATTCGACGTGCTATTCAAAAGTGGGTCACCCGTGCCTCGTGTAAGGGATACAGCGAAAGGCGTGAGTATACCTGATCCCCCCTTACGTCCTTTCACGCCGCTCCCCGAGGTTCTCTCGCCGTCCAACAACCTTTCCTGTCGGCCAAACCAACCCCCCACATCCAATCATCCTCTCGAGTCACTGAACCCTACCTTTGAGAAGAGCTGGGATAGTTTTCTACGTGCGGACGCGAAGAACAAGCAAACTGAAGCGTCCGGACTCCGGCCTGTTGTGAGTCGTCCGATGAGGCTCGGGAGTCTTGGCAAGAAGAAGGTGTCGGAAACTGCTGGAGGGGATCTGGGGCAGTCAAAATCTGTCTGGTTCAAACCTGTGTCTGGGCTTTTTTCGAAGAAGCATGGTGTTCAACCCATTTCAGAGTTTGTAGTCAATAGGCCCACGTCCGGATGTTGCTCGCCCCGTCCACAACTGGCAATCTCTGTCGAACAAGCCTCGATGGCGACTCCGAAAAACTTTCCTCAACTCGAGAGCGCCTATTCTCCTAGGCGTAAAGAGGTCTCGTCTACCTGGTCGGTTTCATCCATGCCTCCCACGCTGCATTGGTCGAGAAGCATCCCGCCTAAGAAAGCCATTCCTCTCACCATTCCCCCACCTCCTCCCGGTCGTCCGCGGAACGCCGACGTTCCGATGGGTGCCGGCTCCACTTCTCTCGATCACGGTCCTCTAGCCATGCCGCTTCATAACGCCTTCGAAGAACGTCCAGCGTCTCCGAAACCCACCCGTTTCGCGCTTTATCCCGCGCCCCTCGCCTCTGAGGGTTCATCGACCGTTCTCGTGCCATTCGCCCTACCACTTGCGGGGCCCACCAGTCGCCACGAGTCTACCAGGTCGATGTCACGACTTCTTACGACTACGCATGTCCGAACTCCATGCGACCCGGTTGATCCGTTTGCTACGCCATTTGACGACGATGCCATCGTGAGTCCTGCCAAGATGAAGCCGGCTCCGAACCCATTTGCCGGCTCTGTTTCATGATTCACTCTTGATATCAGGACGATCCACCTACTTACTGTATTGCTGATGCTAATTCCCATCACTCACTCAACATATTGTCGACTTACACGTTTTCATGACTTTATCACACTCGGTGATTCGTGTATCTCTAGCGGATAGTGCGTCTATTCTGCTTGCATATAATTACCCCAGTAGTCAATTGCGGAAAAAATGTAATTCCTTTACCCACGTAGTCTTGAAACCATTTGGCCTGCTTGTTTGCGCGGCGAACTGGTAGCGATCAAAATATGATCCGCGGATACCCACCCAGGAGTGGTCGCCTTAAAGACCACCAGTGCAGGCTGGTGAACTTGACCATGTCCAAGTTGCAATTTGTCTCTGCTGTACAGTCGCTGTGGCGCAGCGCCCTTGGTGTCCCGCCAGCCAAGAGCCCCATTGACAGCACCACATTCATCTCATATATTCTTCCTCTTTGGGTGTGCTACTTCATTGCAGCGGTGTTGGTTATCACGCCTCGGACGCGCACACTACGGCTTGCACTATTGCCTCTTGTCGCATTGTTGGCGTTGCGTGTAGCGCTTTCCGTGGACATGTCGCGCGGCCAGATTAGCCTCGATCTCAGTTTCGCAGTGAGTGTCATTTGACGTGACGCTCTCCGCGAGCCTCCTTGCAAGACGGGCTTATTTACCCTCAGAACTTCTTGTGTTACGTCGTTTCCCGCACCCTCGATTGGGCATTGGAGAAAGAGCCGCTCGTGCGACGCTTTCGTCCTTCGAACAGCTCTCGGACGACCATCATAGACGCCCTCGATCTCGCCTTCAACGCTCGTGGTATCGGCTGGGAATGGTCCCGTGGACTCTACGTTCCGCGGCAGACACGACCAGCTCATCGCACGGCGTTCGTCCTCCATACATTCCTATCCGCGGTCGCGCACGCCTTGATATGCGGTGCCCTGCACCGAGCGATCCTGACGTTGTCCCCTCGAGGAATCGGCCCCGTCCCCCAAGGATCGACCATCTTCGACGATACCCTCGCTTTCCCTGCGCGATACCTCCGAGCGAGCGTCGTCTCCACGATGACCTGCTTCACGATCTACGCCGCCGTGCAGGCGGGCTACGATCTGATGACCATACCCGCCGTGCTCGTACTCGGACAAGATCCCGCTCAATGGCCGCCCGCGTTCGACGCCCCGTGGCGCGCCACGTCGTTGAGCGATTTCTGGGGTCGGAGATGGCATCAGTCGCTCCGCCGCACGTTCCTTCTTCTGGGCGGCTATCCGCTTTCCCTGGTCCTCGGCCGCTCGGGCGTCGTCATCGGGACGTTCCTCGTTTCGGCGGCCCTCCATCACGTCGGGCTGGTGGCGCTCGATAGCCAGATAGAGGTCTGGTGGATGCTAGGCGGGTTCGGGATGATGGCTCCCGGCGTCCTCGCCGAGCGTGCGTTTTCTCAGTTGACGGGGAGGCGGGTGGGCGGAGGTTTGGGGTGGCTTTGGACGATGACGTGGCTTCTCCTGTGGGGCAATGTGATGGTCGAAGGGTTCGCCAGAGCGGGAATGCTCCACTGCGTGGACTTCAGTGGAAACCTGTTGCCGACGTGGACATCGGCGGAGCGTTTGGCGGTAAATTTTGATGCCTGGCTACACGATATTTAACAAGGGATGGCAACCCTCTTATAGTTTTGATAGTGGCGTCAAGCTTTGAATGGATGTTGTAACTGGGAAATGAATGCGATGGATAAACTCACTTAGTGCCCTGAATCATGGCGCGTTTGCACTGATTCTCTCAGCCAAACTCGTTCTGCGAACAGAGCCGAAGAGGGGGACGGGGTGTTGATGTCGTTGGACAGACTTGCTAGCGAACGCTGTCCGGATTCTTCGCTCGAACGTAGCCGTTCAGACATATTCTGGTGTAGACGTGGAAAGGAATCACTCGTCCAGTTCTCCGCTGCGAAAGTACGAGCATCTGCATGAGACGGGCATAACGGACCCAGAATCATATTCAAACGGATTACATCAAAAGTAAAGTGTCGTGGCCATTCAGACCAGTCTGCACGCAACTGTGCAGTCGCAACTAGTCATCTCGTAAAGACGTCTTTTTGGCAAACAAGAGCGCAAGATCCTATTGCCAGTGACAAGTTTAGTAGGCGAGTAAGCAAATAAGACTGTCAGGATCTCTCACGACAACAAGGGTCGAGACGCTCAGACGTCGGTGACGGCACTGGAGATGAGCGTCAGACACAGACACATGAATAGCCTGATGCAAGGCAGACGAGACGTCGCTTTGCTGAGCCTGTGTTCTGTTCAGAGATCGTCGACGTTCCGAACTCGAAGCTCACCGAATGCCATGAATTTATTTGACGGTATTCATAGGACTCTTGTTCCCGACCGGAAGCCTGACAGTGGGATGGACGTTTACGACAAGGATTTTCCCAGCATCAGACACCAAGACAGCGAAGTGGAGGCGCCCCACCGTAATCCTCTCACGGGTTGATGGTTTCATCCTCGGATACGGATGAAACCTTAGCAGGTAAGAAGACCGGTAAGCTGGTAGCTTCCCGCTGTCCATTCTAGTAGTGAGAAGACCGTGACGTGTCGAGCTTCAAGACGCGAGGCAAGTAGGGCCACGAAGGACAACTTGAAGGTAAGGGAAGAAAAATTTCAGGTCCTATTTGCAGTTGAATTCAAACTCGCGTCGCGCATGGTGTGACGGCACACCACCCGAATGCGCACGAGTTGGCGGAACTCAGCTCACGAAGACCACTGCTTCATTCGCGCCGCATCACTTTGCTTCTGCAGGACAGGGTCAGGAAGTAGCTGCGCTATACCA
>JBBPSZ010000146.1:0-16435 GCA_038093835.1 Strobilomyces confusus
TAGAGGCGAGACGATGGCAAGGAAACATACCGCTGGGTTGAGTAGTTGGCTTTTGTACACGAATTTGAGAAGAAATGTCATATCTCTGCCCGCAAGGCGGTCAAGGCGATCAACACTGTCGAACTGATCGTATCCTGCTTGTTCCAAGCGGCGACTGGTGATCGCCGCGGGCCGTTCCGTCGGAGCCAACACTCGTTCTGAAGGGAGATGAAGCAGGTACGAGGACAAAGAAGGACATACGTACCCCGTCCGCGCTCCTTGAGATAGAGCTTGTGAGTCTCTCGTTCTTGGTCGCGCAACTTGGCGTTGAGGGAGGGTGTGAGATCTGCGACTGTTGCATGGGGAGGGATTTGCGCGACGTGGTAGGAGCCGTTGGCACGATATATGCGCAGGAAGAACTTGCCGGAGCTAGCGGACGAAGCGGGTCTGTGTGCGTGATGCGTTTTTCTGCGAATGCGTTTCTTGGTCGTGATATCGGTGGACGGGTCATCAAGAGTACGTGAGCTGCAGGGAAGGCTTTCATCCGAGCCGGAGCTTGCGCCGTCCGCGACGCCGTCCGGGCCTTCTTTGTCAATTGCCCAGCTTTCGGGAGCGGTCCATTCGCGTTCAGTCAACTGTTCACCTTCGTCGCGCAGCTGTTCCGTGATCGTTTTCGGGGAAATCCTGCGGTCTTGTCTGTGTCTACGCTTCGAGGGTATTGCTGAGGGTTGGAAGGGATCGGTGAAGATGGAAGGGGGAGAGGGTGGAGAAAAGCTACGGGTGGTCGAGTCGACGCTGGGACGACTGGGAAGTGGGCCAGAGGCAGCGTTGCAGCGGATGATGTCCTCTATGTGGGTGAAATCGGTGTCGATTGTGAGGAGGGGCTCGTCCTTTGGGGCGGGGCGGGGTTTGTTGAGACGCCTTTTGCGTGATCTGTCCTTTTCCTTCTTTGGGAGGGGAGGGGGCGCGGGGGGGGGGTCGGGGTGGAAGGGGGTCATGTAGGTGTTGACGGAGAGCTGGGAGGGGCTCGGGGTGAAGGTGGCGAGGGTGGACACGGTGTCGTTGAGGGAGTCGGAGGAGGCGAGCTTTGCGCGGGAGGTGCGCTTTTTCATGATGATGTCACTGAAGAAGCTGAGAGAGCTCTTTCCCTTACGGAGGTCGCCGATGGACATGTCGGAGACGGAGGGGACGTATGTCTCGCTGGACACGGAGTGGGCGTCGCTCGGACGAGAGCGCAGGGAGGAGGTGGGGGCGGAGGTGGACGGACGAAAAGGCTTGTGGGGAAAGGCAGCAATTCGCCTTGCGGGCTGGGATTAGGGCGTGGGTATGAGCGAGCGAGCGGGAGAGCGGGAGAACACCCACCGGGTCAGACCAGGGAGTGATGTCGGGATCGTGTCCGTGCGTTGCGTCGAGCGTCGGCACCTCTGGATACACCGGCAGCGGGCGCGGGGTCGTGCGGAGGTCGTCCGTCGACATAAACGTGAACTCGTTGTGCCGGTCATCAGAGAGAGACATGATCCCCCCCACCGAAACCAGCGCGCAAGCCACCTCTTTTTTCGCGGCCACACATGGCCTTTTTCGGAAGTTCGCCGGTCCGCATCGCATCGCAACCACATCCACTGCGCACTACTCTCCATCACCCCACCATGCTCCCCTCGCCGCCCCAGCTCGCCCCGAGGGCCGCGTCCTCCACGTCGAGCTCGAGCACCTCCATTCAGCTACCCTCCAGCCTCAAGGTGCCCCCACAGCCGCTCTTCCCCCGCTCACACTCACCCACCTACAGGTCGTCGGCATCATCCTCGCCATCGCGAGCGGCCTTCTCATAGGTTCCAGCTTCGTGTTCAAGAAAAAAGGCCTTTTGCGCTCGCAGGCCGGGCACACCGCGGGCGAGGGCGTCGGTTATCTCAAATCGGTCAGTTCCGTCCGTTTCATGATGCATATATCCACCTCCTCACCTTCTCAAAGCCGTTATGGTGGACCGGCATGATAAGTCCGCATCAAATCTCTCCCGCTCTGTCGTGATGCTCATCCAATTCGTCCCAGTGATGATTCTCGGGGAAATCTGTAATTTTGTCGGTCAGTCCTTGTCCCCTCGTCCCCTCGCCCACTCTCACACACCCCAGCGTATGCTTTCGTCGAGGCTCTTGTTGTGGTCTGTACTGCGACACGTCCCATTTCAATCTTGCCTGACCTGCCCTCTCAAGACACCCATGGGCGCACTCTCTGTTGTAGTCAGCGCCATCTTATCTTCCATCTTCCTCAATGAAAAGCTTACCTTCTTCGGCTGGCTCGGATGCTCGCTTTGTATTGTATGCTCTCGCTCCATTGTCTTACACCCAACCCGACTCATTCTATCCAGATCGGCTCTGTTATCATCGCTCTTAACGGTAGGTCTTAGCCCGTTTCCTCTCCCTCTTCCTGATCCCGTCCTCAGGCCCTCAAGAACAAACACCTTCCGAGATATCTGCATTTAAAGCCCTTTTTATCTCGGCCAGCTTTCTCGCCTACATTGGCGTGCTCATTGCGATTGCAATGAGCATCATGGTCTATTTCGGCCCAAAGTCAGTTCTCTGTCTTCCGCCACTTCTCATTGATCCCATTCCCCGTCAGGTATGGCAAGAACAACATGATTTGGTACATCACCGTCTGCAGTACCATCGGCGGAATTAGCGTCAGCGTCACCACAGGTCTCGGCGCCGCCATCGTCACATCTGTGATGGGACATAACCAGGTATTGCATGCACAAATATCTCCGAATGTTGTTCTCATATCACTACAGTTTAATAACTGGTTCATATTTTTCCTGATGGGTTTCGTAGTCGTAACCCTCTGTGGGTGTTTCCCTACATCGACGAATGCACTCAAATCTGACACTGCGCAGTGACAGAGGTATATTATTTGAACGTCGCACTGGCGTTATTTAATACAGGTACGCGTCCGAAATCCATCAGTGTGCATATATGCTGACCTGCGACCTGCTTCGCACAGCTATGGGTACGTTCCTTTTGTTCGGCACCTGTTCCTGAACGTTCTGCTGATATGCTTGGCACAAGTAACCCCGACGTACTACGTCTTATGTCAGTCCCCTATTGTCTTCTGCACTTCCCGATACTCAACTCTTGATTATCAAAAGTTTCATTTTGTTCGATGGTTACCACGATCGTACGTGTTGATGTTCATCCTTGTAGCAGGCCTCATCCTCTTGATTCAGGTTCTCTTCAAAGGCCTCTCCGCACCAGCGTCCCAAATAATCACATTGGTACTCGCGTTCCTCACCATCTGTATTGGCATCACCATTCTCCAAATGTCCAAGATCGACCCCGCCAAGCTCACTTCGCTCGACCGACGCTCGACGTTACTCCTCCAGGCCGCGCGGGCCCACACAGACCAACCTGCGACGATCGACATCGACGATGGCGAAGAAAAAGACGGCGTGGAAGAACCTGGGATGGGTGCCCTTCGCGGCTCCTTTGGCACCATTGGAAGCCTTATGCGCGCTCGCAGTTCCCGGCGAATCAGCCAATCTAGTCACTCTACCAGCTCTGCACGTCCTACGCGCGGCATGGGCGTTGGCGGGGGCATGGTCGGCAACCTGGACGGACTTCCGTTCTCCTCCGTCCAACACGCCGACCACTCCTATGACGGACTGACGCGGCACGCCTTGTATGATGCACCCATGCCCTCGGCGCGTGGCGGCTCCATGGACCGCGAATCCCAGTATACGATGTCCTCGTCACAAAGCCCACGCCAGACAACGATCAAGTTCGGTGCGCAGGACGTCGTTTATTCGTACGCGCCTCCGGGGAACCATAGCTCCCAGGCTGTTCACGCACTTCGCACGACGTCTAACCTTGATATCAAGGCTCCGCAGTCGTTCATTTATCCACCCACCTCAATGGCGGCTTCACCCTCTAGCACCATACCGACACTTCCCCCACCTGCAGGATCAGGCGCCGGAGTGGAGGAAACTGCTGGTGGCGACCGTAGTGTACCCAAGACGCCACGGAATACCGTTCAGTCTATCGTCATCCCCAAACGTTCCAACGACGAACCCCTTGCGCCGACCGTATCCTCGTATCATGCGCGCGACGATCACGACCCGTTCGACACGCCGTCGACGCCCTCCATGTCTGCCTTTCCCTCTTCGAGCGAGTTGTTAGAGAGCAAGAGTGCATCGTCTTCAAACTCGAGCGGGAGTGCAGGGTACGCGCCGTCGATGAGTCGCGCGGGCAGCGAGCAGACGGTATACGCGACGCCGGTCTCGGCTACGCAACCTATTCCGCCACGTCCGCCCGTGAACACGAGCGCAGGCGCCAACACGGACAGCGATCGCTCCTCGCGCCGGGGTCGGAGGAGTAGCTCGGCGTCGCGGACGCGGCGATACCCGAGGGGGGCGGACGATGCGGAGGAGCGGCAGAGCTTGTGGAACCAGCAGTCACCGGTGTCGGAGGAGTCGGTGGAGTATCCGGGCGTGAGGCTCGTGCAGCTGCCATCCTGGTCGGCGAGCGGGGGGTCGCACTTTTAGTAAGCGGGGACGTGAGGCGAAGGCGCGAAGGGCGAGACGAAACGCCGTTGTAGGTCGACGTCATCCACATTCGTCGGACGGCGTTTCGCATCTTCCGCCCCCGTGTTTTCGTGGTTGGTTCCCGCCATCATGATTCATCGATCTCCTAACGCTCACACGATATTTCTTATCCTTGAAATCTTTTCTGATTAGACGGGACTCAAAACGATTTATGTTATTTACACGATTTCCCCCTTCTCGTACCGGAGGGGGCATGTGGTGTGTGTAACAGTACTCCGGGACTTGACCAGACTACGACGGACGCGAAACCGGATTTATTCATGGCACTAGGTCACACTTGGAAAGTGGTACGATACGTGTGTGAGTCCACCTGGAGGAAAAGATGGACACGACTCGGACGCAGTGTCACCTGTCGTTAGGCTGCGCGATCACCGTGGTGTGGTCTCGCGCGCGTCAACGCCGTTTTTCGGTGGGTCGAGAGCAGGGGTCTGGGTGGGCTCCTCTCGTTCCAGGTGTTTTCTCGCGTCCTGGCAGGATTTCCGCCGTCCGGCTTCAAGTCGACCCTTCGTCCGTTCCGAGTCTTCACGATCAAGTAGTAGGTTCGTGCTATCGCCCGTTCGGCGGCCCCTCCGACGCCTCGCTCGCCACGCTCATGAGGGCTCGGATGTTCCGACGGGGTCGCACACGCTCTTGGTCGGGCTGTGCGTTTGAACTTTCCACTGGCACGGAACTTGCGCGGCGGCGGCCGGCGGACGACGCCTTCAACCAGCTCGACGGATCAACTTGAACAAGCTCGACCACGACCTCGCGCAGTTTCCCAGGGACCTGAGGTCGAGGCGCAACTAGGTCGGCGCCCGGGGCCCGTCTAGACCTCACCGACGATGGACCGGGTCGGCGACGCCCGGGTGGGCCTACTGGCATAATGATGATCCAGTCAGCCTGGCGACGTACATCGGCGATCTGCGCTCACGTCCATACATCTAGGTCTTGATCACAATCAGCGGGGAACGCCGACGGCCCCCGGGCGAGCGTCCTCTTTCCAAACACGACTCGGTACGTACGAAACCCCCATCTTCTCACAAACGTCGTCGACGTCCGACATACGGTCCCGTCGCGGGATACGATCACACGTCACGATCGATCTTTCCTCACAGTTCTCGAACGACCCTCTCCAAGAACCACGCGTGCACGGTCGGATTCATCAGCACGACCGGGATTTTGATCTGTCCAGAAGCGATGTTCGCGTTCTCGCCCTTCCACTGACGATAGTCCGCAAACGTGCCCGCCTGGACGATCCGAACCGTCGGTAGGGTGACGCGCCCGTCTGCGAGCGCACGCTTATTCTCGTCGTTTACGGCGTCGAGGGCGTCCAACAGTTTCTGCCGTGCCAAGTACACGTTCGGCCCTGCCGTGCGATCGAAACGGTGAGCGGCGACCCCGTCCAACATACGCGTCGACGCGTCGACGCACCGAGAGGTCCCCCGAGCTCGACAAAGAAGCCCACAGCAGGTAATAACGCGCGGTCGTCAAACACGGTCGTAAATTCTTGCACGGGGACTGCGTCCTCGGAGCTAAAGGCGCGGACGGCTGCGAGGAGTTGATCGTCTGTGATCTGCATTGCCCGGAAGCGGATCGTCGAGCTACTCCAAACCGATCGTTAAAGACTGCTGGTTGCATACGAACCGTGATATACTGACAGCCGCCTTCCTGCGTACTTGAATATCGGAGAATTATTCTCAGAGTGGAATCTGGTGATATGGACCATGTCGCCCAGTCGATATCGCCACAAACCGTCTCTAGTCGTTAAAATCGGCTCGTAGATTTTGCCAACTTCAACATCCCACTGCGTCATCGCTACACTCAGTAAGCATTCAAAGCGACGAGTGGCAGCTACGAACCGCTTGGCGGAGGTTTTCATGGGTCGCATCCAGCGAAACGTCCAAAAACTCGACAACATCATCGCTCCTCAGAACGAATTCATCAAGTTCGTTCTTGTTGAGCGAATCACCGATGCTGGCTTCCGATGAGCCATATCCGGGAGCGTAGATAGTGACGTCCGGTCCTAAAATGAACCTGACCTGAACCAGAGATTCGAACCTCGATCATAGAGTGTGAATGACCACGCACTTTAGGAAGCACGGTGGCGAATGGGCCACTGCATGTCGTCAGTAGCGCGATAGCATTCGGCCAGACGCGGGCGAACCATCCTGCACGAGAGAACGGACGCCCGATCGCAAGGAGTTCAGATGCACGCTCGGGATCAGGATGGAAGTGAGCCTGCGTGAAACGTCAGAAAACGTTCTCACTCTCCCCACCGACTCGCCTGCAAGTACTTTCGAACATGGTCTATGCCTTCTAGATCTGGCAACGTCCCATCCCTGATGCAGGATATCAGCGTGTCCCAATGCTCGTCGATGTGGCGAACGAGGTCGACGAACTGCATCGCGAACGGTACGACAAAAAGACCCACGTCCGCCTTCAGGAAGAAGAGACCGTGAATGATCAGGAGAGAAGGATAACGTTCGATCACCGTCGCCGCCCACGGCACAGCGTATCCTGACACTGGAGAGCGCAGAGCCTCGGTCCGGGTCGTCGGGACAGTGAGGAGGAAAACATACCCGAGGAGGACAATCGACGCTCGTCGTCGGTATACCATCCAAGGTCTCTACGTACAGATCCGCCCGACAAGAGGCAGACGGGGATCCTCTGCACCACTTCGCCTGGTGCGCGTTCTATCACCTTGACGTCCCTATATCCCGTGCATACTACCATAGCCAGGGGGCGCTTTAACTTGGCGCATATATCGAGCAGCGTATGGATTGACTCGGATGTGTTCAACCCTGGGTTGTGGTTGTATTTTGGGAGTATCTTTGGCTTCGTTCCAGAGGTAGCGCTAGAAAGCGCAAAGAGGTCCGGAAGGCCGGGTGAAAACATGTCTTTGACGTCTTCTTCCTTGCAGGGCTGTTCATTGAACCTGTCTATGTACGGCTTGTACGATTCGTAATCCGAGAGAGGGACGTGCGCCCGGAAATCGGCCAGCAAGGTGGCGTCGACACCAGCCGTACCCCGGGCCCCGTGCGCAGAGATCGCATCACGAAATCTGGCAAGAGAGGTTGCTTGGGTTGAATACTGGCTGCCGAAGTTGTCTCGAATGATTTCGAGGAGTCTATGGTTCGTTTGCTCTAGTAGAGCCGTTGTGGCCCACTGCGATGTCAGAGCATCCAGGTCAGCAACTGGTATGACTACTGGCATCTGGACCCAAAAGAAGTGAAATGTGCATAATAGCCTCAAGCGGCGGTTGAAATCCAAAGAGCGAGACCCAAACTCCGTCATCCCTACAAATTGCCTACTAGTAGTCTGTAAGCGGATCACTGTAAACGAGTCAAGTAATTGCTCAGGTTCAATATTAACCTCGCTCGTTTCATCAGTGGTTCTTGGACAACAAAAACAAAAACACAGTAGAGTAGGTAGTAGCTGCTTTCCCCCCGGGCCGCTTTTCAGCGCTCGACGCTTCATCTCTGACCCCGGTTAGGGGCGATGATGCACCAGTGCATCTCCTCTGGTGGTAGGGCTCAGATCCGCAAATCGCAAAGTCAGACGTCGAGACTCACCGGCGCACCAATCGACGATTAATTTGTCATTCACTCCGGTTATCCCTTGTAGAATTCCTAATATCCAGAAGGGATTCTGCAGCGTCATGCACGCGACCCGGACTCGGAGAATAGAGGAGTTCACGCTGATGCTGCTCCTCGTGTGCACGGATGATCCCAAGGAGCTTATCGACTTTACGTTGAGACTCGGAAAGCTCGAAGCGGAGTTCCTGGTTGACTTCGTAGAGCTGCGTGATTATCTTGTCTGAAGGATCGACGTTAGCAGAGCGTGAGCAGCAGGGGCGATAGACGCGCGCACTTGAACGTTCGTCGCGCGTGCGAAGGCTATGAATGGCTTGTGCGAGGTCATCCTTTTCCTCGCCGATTGTACGCTGGGACGCGGCAAGCTGGCTACGAAGTCGCTCAATGGTTTTCTCGTGATTCGCTGTTGATTCGTATGTTAGCAATGGATCTGGCGAGGAAGCACAGGTCCCGTGTCCCTCACCGACTGCGAGTTGGGACATGGCGAGCTGGTCGCGTAGTTCCTGAACATTTCTTTCGAGCCACGCGATCTTATCTGGTACTAGGCGTGAACACCAACGAAACATAAAATCGGTGAGAATGGACGTACTTGAAATATGGTGTGCGTCTAGGAGCTGAAGATCGTGCTTTTCCTGGTTGCCTTTTTGTCGTGAATCGAGAACCTACGGGTGATAGCTCTTATTCGTCTGAAGGACTCAGATATCGGTAAACTGACGTGAAGATCCTCCGCACCAGGCAGATTAGCACGAATAGCGAACCTCAACGCGAGCGTGGTGTCGTTGAGCATAGTGCGAACATAACGCACGATCGTCTGCTCGTTAATGCTAACAGACAGGACTTGACCTCTTTGGTTTACGACGATGAGCCCATGGGTGGCCCCAAGCTCTGCCGTGACAATGATCGTCTCCAAAGACATGTGATTCATATACAGACATTCAGCTGACTGTAAATCGAACAGGTGAAAGAAACCATATTTGGTCAGAACAAAGGCGGTGCCGTGCTTTCTGGACACCTGTACAGCTACGGGGAAATCATCGACAGCTTCAGGAAGGAAATGCAGGTCAGTTGCCTTGTTTCCGAAAGATGAATCCGGTGCGGTCTGTTCGATCTCCAGAACATGAAACTATGCGTAGACTTTTCAGAAGAGCTTCAAGTTGCTTTGATGAGCGACGCGTACCTTGGCGTTAGTTGGAGATCGAACTGCATACGTGAATAGCTGTGTTACGGACTGCTGACCATCGAGCTGCAGCTCCGCAAACGAAGCAGCATGTCCGTGAAGGAGCCGGCTGACTCTTCGCCTCTGATTATACAGTTGCATTGTGCCTCTGACCTTGAACGCTGAAGGGTCCGTTGAATTCGAAGATATACCGACCAGCACCAGCCATTCTTCATTGAACGTCGCACGGTAGTTGACGATTTGTGCTCCTGCAAGGTTTGGGTCGCGGTCGAAGATCTTATCCGGCACCTGGCTCTGGAATCTGAATGACCAATGATACACCGAGGCCTCGGTGACGATTCCTATGGTTGTCTCGGATATCCACTTCCAGAACACCACGTCTTCCTCGATGATTTGAGATCTGAACGTCAGCATATTCTCCAGGTTAAAAATATGTAACACACGACCAGCTGCAGAAGTGGCATTAACGGTGGCACAGGGGGAGTTGAGGCATACATACCCCTTAACGCGAGAAAATTGTCGGAAGGATGTACGATTGTGGAGTCAGCAGTGATTTGCTGCTGAACAAGAACACTGTTGTCAGCGAGATTGATTACGGTCACTATGATCTTCTCGTTAACCATCTCCCGTACGCAGATGAAACGGTCGGACTCCAAGGTCACGGTCTAGAGGGGGTTCGGTCACGCGTTATTGAGCTATCTTGAACTAGCCACAATTTGAACTCACCTGGGAAGCGATGTGAAAGGTAAGAGATCAAGTGAGTATGTCAGCGTGGATCGAGCTTGCTAGTAGCTACCTGGGAGGTGATTGAGGTCGGCTGAAAGCCCAGCTGAAGATGTTCGTGATATACAATGGGCAGCGGGAAGTCACTTGGCACCGTGATTGATGGCATATTGATGTGCCACCAGGTTTGACGCAGACGGCGGAACGCGACAACATCGATGCAGTTGCCAAACTGACTTTAGTATGATCGGCGACGCGACTTGTCTCACGCATCATCGCCACCACCGCTATAATTGTCCCGGGTGGTTCATCGCAGCCGACATTGTCCAAGCAAATTGAATGCTTAACCGATCCGGGGCACAATAAAATCGAATTCTTGACTCGTAGTCCAAAACGCCAAGGACAGAAATGGAGCGTGTAACTCACAAAGCTCCGTTCGAGCTGAGTATATTACAGCGCTAGCGTTACTGACGATGTGTGCAAACAGGTTCGCTGGCTCACGTGGGTTCGTACGTGGCGAGAGACGCGAGGCGTCTCATCTGACCAGCACATGGACAATGTCGTCCACGCGGGCGAAGGAACTCGCGCCCGATGTGTCACGTTTCGGACCTTAAACGCTTGAGAGCGGGTGTTCAGACGCATGTCATGGTCCAAGCCTCGTGCACTGGCACATGGGACTCGATGAACGGTTAGCCTTTAAGCTTTCAAGGTTGGCCTGCAGTGATTTACCCCGTGCTGGTGCCTCTCAGGTTGGCCAAACGAGACATGATGGTTGGACCATCCATCGTCGCTTCGCACGCGCCTTGCGACCTTTGGGAGTGTGGTGACGCGATATCGATGTCAACGTGCTCTTGTGACTCCTTGTTGTTCACTCGGTTGGGCTCGCTCCTTTCGTGGCATCTGCCCGCCACAGTCTGGTCGGCTATGACGTACATATACTCGACGAGCGGCGTTCTCGGGCTCAAATTCAAACTTCATGGCGACGCTCGACGTTATGTAAGTGATCTCGATGCAGCGGTCCTCGATCGTGCTCAAAGGGCTGCCCGAAAGACTAGCGCCGGCAGGTCTCCTCGCTCGCGCTAGGTTTACGTCATATCCGAGTCGTCAGCTTGCCCGATCTGGCACCGTCTCACCGTCTACGAGCTTAGATCGGATTGCTCCCTGCGAGCCCCAGGTCAGATAATGTTACTAGATGGTACAATCTTTGACTCGCTCCGTCGTATTCGACCATCTCCGTTCCGGAGAAATCTCGGACAAAAGGGACGATGTAGGACGTCCCGTCGTCGACGTGCTAGTAAACAGCGAGATCTCGAGGGACCCGCTCTCGATCGTCATGCCTATCCTCTCGAAGCCGTGGCTTCGGATCGAGGCGCCCCACCGAGGCCAAGGAAGCGACGTCGTCATCGAAGAACGTGATCATCATAATTTACATGCACACGCAATCAGACTTTCAGGTATCGGGTATACGGGTGCAGTCGACGCAGAGATCACCAAGACCGTCTTCGCCCTCGACGCTGTATCATCCCCTCCAGCCCTCTCTCTCTTCATCCGCCGCAAAATCGTTCTCTTGTTTCCACACACGCCGCCCGCGCGTGTCCCCAAGATTTCGGAGAAGCCCCTCCGACGCCACGCGTACCGCTCGCGACGTCGTCCGCAGCCAGCAGTCCGAGTCTCCGAGGGTCACAATCGTCCCAGTCCGCCCACGCTCGCGCCATCTCAGATCCCCTCCTCCACAGATATCGATACCTCCTTCCCTTCGATCTCGCCCCTCGACACTCGGTTCAGCCTACCGCGATGGCATCGCAGCGACACGAACGACCAGATGACTCATCGGATCTGACCGTCCGCATGCCAGGGGCACCCCCACCGTCACTCTATCTTTATCTTCATCTGCATCTTCATCGCACGCTCGTCCGACTCGTCGATCCAGAACAGAACGCGATGGCGACCGCGCGCCGCAGCGCAGCATCCAGCCCAGACCTTCGGACGTGCACGTGTCCTCCTTCTGCGCTGACCCTGCGCCACGGAACGGGGGACCGGTCCGTTGAGACCCAGGTGATCCCCCGTTTTCCCCATTCGCCGGTACGCGTCGGGCGACGACGTTCACGGGAACCGCCCGAGATCTCAGGGACGTGTCGACCGTGAGGAGCCGCACGTCCACGCTGCCTCTCGCCGTCCCCGCGTTCGTCAGACGCCAAACGCGTCCGAGTCCGTCACGTCGATCCCCTCTCCCGCTATCGCTCCCTCCGACGTTTATCGTACGACGTCGCTCCCGAACCGACCGTCGACGCTTCCCCGCGGACATCTCGGGCTCCTCTCTCGCTTCTCTCGCGTCCGGCGCTCGGGAACACGTTCCCCTTTCGCGGATTGGAGGCCTCGAGAAACGCCACTGTGTCAACTATTTTCCCCGTTCACGACGTCACGCTCACACGCGTAGCGTGGTGGGCCCTGAGTCCAATGACGAGCGCTCGCAAGCGGTCATCGCGCCCCCCCACTCTGGTGGTCTCGCTCACGTCGCGTCTGTGGTCAAGGTCGGGCTCGTTACACCTAGTCGCAACGTGACGTATCGACGACAGGTAGGCATCGCGGATGCGCCAAGAAAGGATGGCATACGTATCACATCTAGTAATGCCTATCTCGCCCCTCCACGATACTCGCAATTCCCGATTCCTCCCTACGCGCCTTTGGAATCGTCGATTCTCCCCTGAGGAGCCACGTAGGTCCGTCCGCGTCGACGTGTGCGGTCGGACCACATCAAATCTAAACCCTGCAGAGGGAGTCTCCGGAAACGTCTTTGGTGTGAACTGTGGGTCTCACGTACGACAGCTTAAATGAACGGCGGTTCGTCGTCTTCGTCCGAAACTGAGCGAGGACCGTGATTGGTCCAGTGCTGTATGTAGACCCGGATGGCGACTTACGGCAAGGGTAAGTGAGATACGCGGTGTCCAAACGAATGATGATGAGATGGTACTTACGCCCACATCTCTCGCCTCGGGACGGTGAACACTAGTGCATGTTCCTGAAACATTGATTCAGCGCGCGCATGCTCCGCGCGGTGGTAAGATGGCCATTCAACAGACTCGCATCATCCTTCTCGGGTAGAACTCGGAGACCGGTCTGGTCGCCAGACCCGGGCATGACAGCCCCAGGAAAGGTAATCAGCCGATTTCTGATCGGTAAGTAGTTGATTGGTAAGTCACGAGGCGCCGAGATCTCCTCCCTCGCCGACCGTCACGTCCTCCACGCCACCAGGTCGTGTTCGAACTTCGATTTGAAAGTGGGACCCAGGCCCTGGAGCCTATCGCCCGTCATTGATCATTGTGGCGTCCCCGCGGCCGAGCAGTCTCGTGGGACCGAAGGCGGACGAGATGGATTCATATCGGCGTATGTGGAGGGTGGTTGAGTCAGCGCGACGGGTTCCTTGGCGTTCATTACCTGGCGTTCCATCCGGGAACCGGGCTTGCTGTGCACTTCTCGAGCAGTTGGACGGTTATCGTGGCCAGTAGCTAGTTGGCAGCGTCATGAACGCCAACGATTCCATATGATCGATCGAGGGGGCCAGAGGAGGTCTAGGGTCGCAGTCCCGTTCCAGTGCAGGCCCTCCAAAACGAGGCCAGGGTCCCCACCCGTGCGAGCGAGGGCGTCCTTTAGGGGACACGAGCGACAGCATGTTCCGGGTCGGTGGAAACGTGGAACCTGAGTGTGACGGAGTCAAGTACATATAGATAAAGTGAACGGAGCAGGGGGTTGAACCAGAGAAAGAGAGGCGTTCGCGTCGTGGGCAGGGGTGAGGAAGCCTGATCGGGAGGTCGATGCACATGTACGTAAACTGGGCGTAGTCTCAACCCGGTCGCACAACGGTCGGTGCTGAGCGCGATTGATGGTAGGAACGGCGCGCAAGGGAATGACCATCGGCGTCACGAGGGTCGACGGTCGACGTCACCGAGTGCGACGCTGCTGTGGACGGCCCCACCCAGGGATCCGATAAGAGATGCAAAGTGGCGACCGGAAATGGAAACACGGAAGGTCGGGAAACTTCGATTCTGGATATGGAAGAAGAGGTGCGACGACCCAAAACAAAGACGGAAGCCAGCCCATTCCAACTGCGCCGGGAGAAGCCAAGATACCCGAAGGGCGTCATGGAGGTGAAGAGGACTCGATCCGGGGGATTGGTTGTTGGGGAGAGGCAGGGTCGAGATGCCGTGTTGGTCCAATTGTGCAGGCCGTTTGCGGGCTATGTGGCTGCTCCACGACAAGAGAGGCGATGCCCGTCACTGCGACGGGCGAGAGTAGGTGGGCGATATGGTGGACCACCAGGAGACGAGATCCGGCGAGGCACGCCGACGATGGCGAGAGAGGAATATGAAGCCGTGAGACGAAAGCGACGCGGGTGTCAATCCTGATAGACAGCCAACACGTGTAGGGAAAAAAAGAGGGATTGGGGTGGGCTGAGCGGGAGCCTGGGAGGACGTCCGTAGCAGCGGTGCGGGGTAAATTCTTGCGGGGAAAGAGGGGGGTTCCCAGTCTAGGGAGCGGGAGTGACCGGAAACAATACAGCCGACTATAATAGCCTGTGCGTTGGCGGTATAAATCCAGGAGCCACTCGCCTTCCGATCCCCCTCGCCTCATGACAGAGTACGACTACTCCCCCGCCGCGTACGAGCGCTACCTCGCACAACAGGCCCGCGTCTCAAACTGGGTCTCTGACACCGTCCAGCAGGCACACGCCTACTCGAACCCCTTCGTCCTCTCCCCCACCCTCCGGGACCGTTCCTTCTACGATGCCCCCGTCGACGACTATCCCCGCCACAACGACCAGTGGTCCATGGGCAGCTCTCGCCCTTCTCGCTCTCGCAGCAGGTCGTACGTCGACCGTGCTCACTACGACCGCACGACCCAGTCGCGGCACCGCTCACAGTCCCACTCACGCTCCTCCTCCATGCCCAGGGACCTCGCCTACCCCGCCCGTGGCCCCGTCTACGCCCAGCCACACGCTGCCCGCAACCCCGGCCCGCGCTCCCCCGCAAACTACCTCTACGCTCCTCCCGCCCACAGCCCTACTCGCCCAACATACCCCTCCCAGCCCCCGCCGGGCCAGCTATACAACGCACCCGTGCCCAAGGACACGCTCTACCGGCATGCCTCCCATTCTCGTCATTCATCTTCCAAGCCACCGCCACAGCCCTACCTCCTCGTACAGGGAGGCGGCCCAAAAGCGGAGTATAAGCGCGGTGTGCGTCCTCGTTCCACTCACGTGCTCCCTGGCTCGTGCTGATGACTTCTCGTCGCTACGCTCCCGTGCGACGTTCGGGTATACAGCCGCAGATACATGCGCCCATACCGACCAAACCGCACGCACAACAGCCTCTTCTCAAGCGGCTCTTTGGTTTCGTCTCCAATTCCCCCGTAAGCGGCCGGAGCGGAAACGGTCGTGGCTTCCGGGGCTCCTCGTACTAGACACGCCCCACGCCAACGCTAGGTTTGGCCGTCCGCCCTCCAAAACCGCCGAGCTCGGCCAAGAACGACGGCGTCTCGAGAATGAAGACCCTCGTCTTCTCCTCGCCGATCTCGCTCCTCCCACCTCACCTCCGCCCCGCACCCGTTTGCATCCTTCCTTGCCTTTTCGTCGAGGGAGCGCCAAGGGTGCCCGTCCCCTCTAGATACGAACATCACGCAACACGGCAATGCATTGTACACGCACGTTGACGACCCAAGCATATACGATAGACATCATCCCATTCATTCCGCGGGACGCGGGCCCGTCTCCGCCCCATACAATACCATCACATCACGATTCCTCACGCATGCTCACGAGAATGGAACGATTCATGTAGCCATTTTTTTCTCCCTTCTTCTCCTTTTGTCACGCTCCCAACGAAACAACCGACCTTTCGCCTGTCCTTACGTCGTTTACTCTTATTATTACGATCACGATTATGTGTAGAGCGTCGCGACCGCGGGCTCCATCATGTTTCAGCCCGACCCTCTGTTCCGTCGTCGCTCCACCCCGTTACGCATTTACTCGTTCTTTTGTATTCATAGTCGAACCTGGGCGATATGACCCACCGCAATGAAATGTACATGATCGAAAATGGATGCCCACGACCGTTCGTCTCGATGTCAAATTGTGCGGCGCCACCGTTTTCCGATGGACGACACGCATGGCGTCCCCGATCCACTGATCCCCAACACCGACGAGGGCAGGGCAGCTGGGTCAGCGTCCCGCTCGACGGGCGTAATCGACTTGGAATAGCTCCCGGAGGCGCCCTGAGGCCCTCCGTCGCACTTCCGCTGATCCCCATTCTCGGCAGGGTCGATCATCGGGGGTGTCACGGTGCCATCGTGCCATCGTGCCATCGCACGCGGAGGCGTCCACAAACTCTGTCTGACGCACGACCC
>JBBPSZ010000147.1:0-16423 GCA_038093835.1 Strobilomyces confusus
GGGGGTTTCGTGTACAAAGTACATGGTGAAGTGACTTGCTCATTTCAAGTTGGGAAAAGAGTCTGGGAGTTGGGGTTTGTTATTCATGACACCGCACGAATCTATTTGGTGCAGGTCAGCGGGTTGCTTAGCAATATATGTATGTCCTCAAGTTATCATCATTCAGTGTATCCCACGTTGACATGGATTCATAGAAGCAGCTGCCTCTGATCCGGGACAAGGAGGCAGGATGAGGGCCAGTTTTAGAGACATGGTTGTAGCTGGGAGGGGATAACATGTTGAGGGGGTCTTGCTGCATCAGCGGAAGTGATAAACGTATGTAAGGGACTGAAATCAGGTGGTAAAACGAATGATGCTGCGTTCATCGCTGTCGTCGACATCGTTGCGTCGCTCAGAATCACTTAAGCTATGATACACTGTACAAGTTACACCTTTAATGCAAGGGAAATCTCCACCCTGCTCTTAGATCCAGAGGTCTTCGATCACTGCGCATTCCCACTCCGCATCCTCCTCCATGTTACGAGCACTATGCAAGAGACAGATCGCAAGCATCTCGAGTTGCGCCCGGTGACCCCATTTCTCGGTCTTGAAGTCCCTGGTTCGATAGTGAGAAATCTTGACCTCAAGTAGCACAAGGTCATTTTTCTTCAACTCCACCGGCGACAGTGACTCCATCTCCGACTTCACCTTCAAGACATTGTGGGCGTCGTAGACAGAAGAGAAGAGAGTAAGTGAGCACACAAGATGCACTACAGCACGCCCATGACTAACTGGTTCCTGTTCACCCTTTTCTGTCTGCCACTTGATGGCACGAATTGCGAGCATGCTAGCATCTACGGAGGCTTGTTCACATCCAACATTCAGTAACAAACCAACGAACATATAAAACAGGGTCACCTTCTTGAGGCGACGAAAATCCCACAAGCAGCTGTGCCATCCTGACCCTCAGCTCGTCCACCAGGGGCATTACCGAGACAGAAGCCTGTTTGTCAGGAAAACCATCCTTTTCAAACCAGATAGAGATGATGTGACCAGTGATCTAGACCATTACCACTTTGTTCGTGGCAGGGTCGCACAACATTTTGCTTCGGTCGCTCAGGGGATGGTACCTGCCCCATGTAGCAGTTGACAAAATATGTGCAAGTGAATATACATTCACAGACTTGTTCACATAGTTGGAAAGCAGGTGGATGCGCCTATATCAGTCCATGAGCCTCGCCATATCACTGCACAGGTAATCATGAAAAAGCATACTGTTTTAATACCTCTGAGTACTGCGCAATTTGATGTTCGTCAATTGATTGAACCACCGGCTTAAGAAGGATAGTCTGAACAGTCACGGCCTTTCCGACGTTACTCTTTGTGCACGTCGCATTCACCTTCATCATTGCCTTAGGCGGTTCATGTGCGCCAATGGTTGCATGCGGGTTGCTTGTAGGAATGCGATTTGTTTCGACCCCGTCTTGCCCATGCACGAAGTCCCTTTTTTCAGGCTGTCTGACGACTTCATTTCCCTGTGGGGCGCCCGCACAGAGGGATAATGCAGAATCCTCTCTCACATCCTCAGGACCACAGGGGCTTGCGTTGTTCTGGATGATCGCCTTCGTTGTGGGAGCCACAGAGGAAACCCCGTCATCGCAATGCGCAGGGTTCACCTTTGCCACCGATTCGTTCCTGTTGTGGGTTCGGGTAGTCTCTCACACAGGGAAACAAGCAGTGTGCATTACCTCGTCCTTTTAGCAGGGGGGGGGTCGGAGGCAGGAGCAGATGTATGCTTCGTCATGATGAACAGAACAGGAAGATCCTCTGCAGACAAGGCAGATTATAACACATATTTGCAGACCCCTCATTACCGGCTACTTGCGGGTGGCAGAGGTCGAGCCCCTCTTCATCGGGAGACAACTCGACGTACACAGACGGGGTCCACAGGGTTACATAAACAATGTGCGCCGTCCAAAAATCGGCGGATCACAACCAACAAATGGCCCCACTTCCCAGATCAGCATATGACCGACATCCTATCTACGGTGTAGATCCCTCCATAGCACGCGTGGCATCCTCTGTCTCGGTTGCCATATCAATATTCTGACCAGGGGCAAATTCTATAGCCTGTCGATGCTGTTTGATGCTTCATTCAGGGTTGCCCTCCAGAAGAGTATGTTTCTTGCTGCCGGCCTAAGAGGAGGATAGCGACAAAGGTTGTCAAGATGAAGACCCCAGTCAATGGAGGAGCATACCTCCTTAGATGCCGTATCCATTTTGGCCTTCGAGAGTCTGATGACATGGTTGAAGCCGAGATGAACCTTCAATGCTTTCCCACGTGAGGATTTCCTATCCAATACCAACTCAAAATCCATGTTGACCTCCACAAAATCACCCAGATTAAGCATGATTTCATGAATACAGACTAGATTCTTGTTGCCATCGACATCAGCCACAGGGAGCTCCCCTCGTAGCGTCCATTGCTTTTCCACACGGGACATCCAGTTCATTGGATCAGGCACAGTCCACTTTCGTGCGTGACCGCTAGGCTGAGTCTGGTGTCAGACAGGTGGACAGAATCTGCAGCCACGTACCTTTTCAAAAACACTACGTTTCAGTTGCAGCGCCCCCTGGAATGGTTTTCCAATGACAGGTAATTTAAGGGCCCGTGAAATGAATTCACGTGCAGCGTTGATGCCATTCAACTAAATGTCCCATGCAGAGCGACAGTTTCCACCACTAAGTATGATATGCTGAACTGCGCTATGCACAGACGAGGGTGACCTGTGCAACACATCAGGACACACACATGGGATAGAAGCACAAGAAGAAAGCTACCCATCCCAATTTCCAAAGGGCGATAGCAGAGATTCCTTTAGGAAACCATGTAGCTGACAAGATATTGCATGCAAGTCGTTCCCAGGTGCATCAATAAGAGGTTTGTGAATAAAACATTTGTTTCTAAACAGATTCTTGACTGCAGGGTCCTCAATGACCTCTGCGTAATCGACCATCCCTTCTAGATCAGAAGGGAATTTGTGTTTTGCGTCCTCCATCTGTTCACTGCAATAGAAGCGGATTGCAGTCTGGAGATTTGTGGGCCATGAATGAACAGAGAGAACATGCGAGGAGGTGACATGATGTCGGCAAGACAGACGAAAGGCTCCTAAAGCTGCGTGGAGCATGCTGTCTACAATTGTTTGTCATCAGGCAGCATGAGAACATGCTCAAACCATGCCATGGTTGCGTGGTCAAGGTCGCACAGTCTCTTCAACTCGTCACGGAGATCCTGCTGGATTCGAGAGAACATCCGATGAGGTGGGAACCAGCGAAAAACACCCAGTTGCCGAATTGATTTCGCAGGAGATAACATAACATATGCATTCTGGATACTGCGCGCACTCGACAAGTCCACAATGACAGAATGCAAGGATGCACCCTGTACTCTGTAATCCGTGAATGCCCATCCTGGCACAAGAGGTAGCTGTGTCCGACTGATCTTCACCTTTTTTTTGGCAGATGTGGTATACGAGAAGCCTGATGAAATAGAGAACACTGGAACCACTGATCTAGAAAGGCCGTCCACTTCCAGACCAGATAGCGGAACATTAACATACACACATAACGCTTCGCACCCCTCTGGAACTTCACGGAATAGAATGTCTTCCAAAATACCTTCCGTATCATTCACAATCTTATGCTGCATGGACAAATTCTCAGTAATAATCACAGGCATCCCTGGGATCAGTGGGAGTTGTCCAAGAAGCTCTTTCGATTCCCTGGAGCGTATCCTGCAAAGACAGAGGCGGTTGGCACCCTCTATCTTCTCTCCACCCACCTTATCAACACTCAGATAGGTGTGAAAAGGCTGACCGGTAATGCTGGCATATTGACGTGCCCGCACTTCGTTAAACTGGTCACGCAAACGTCTTTCACCAAACACCACAGGAGCGTTACACAAAGATCTATACTCCTCTGGGTTCTCGACATGAAGATGGTCCATTATTCTGCTCTTCAGCTTCTCGTAATCAGAAGAGCCGCCTATTCTGTGTGAAGTTCCCTCTCCTACTCGGAACCTCGCGAGCAGTCCAACGAAATCTGGATCCTCTTCTGCCCTAACATTCTTTCGCAGTTCAACTACACATGAAAGATGTCTCCAAATAGAGGCCCCGAAAAGTCCTGATTGACCTGCTGGGGTCTCTCGTGAACGCGACGACGACGGATTCATCAAGTGGTGCGAGTATAATGCTGAACCTATCACAGGACGAAGCTGCCCCAAATCGCCTGCAAAAATAACATTCAACGCACCAAAAGGTTTGTCATGGTTTGCAGGATTGTACTCTCTTGCAATGGAGATATGCTCCGAGATCTGACAGAGCAATTCCGCTGAGACCATGAAAATCTCGTCCAAGATCAGGTATTTCACTTTCAACCAAATGCTCTCCAGCTTTGCCTGATTACCAGGCGTGAGTTTCCTAGGCAAAAATGTTAATGCATGGATTGTATACCCATCAATAAGAACAGCGGCGCATCCAGTAGGCGTGCTCAATAGCATTTCCTTGGATGCTCCACAGTGCTTGAAGAGCTCCACTATTGCCTTAATGACATGACTTTTACCCGTCCTGCCCAGCCCGGTCACAAACATCAGCATCTGGCTCAGATCGCCTGTAATAAAATGATGAGCTGCTATCCGAAAGGCTCTCGACTGTTCAGGATTAGACTCGAGATTGAACTCCAAATGAACGTCATCAACGATCTGATAATGCTCAGGAAGACTCAATCCTTTGAACTTGACCTGAGTGACCAAAACTTGATCTATCATCTTTTCAACTGTAACACCGGCTTTGTCACCCATCCTGGGACGCTTCGCGGGTGGCGGCTCACTGTCTAACATTCGCGGCTGCTTCAGTGATTTTTCATGAGACATACGCCTCTGATGTGACTTCATAGTATCCATCATGTCCGAAACAACTTGTAACACCTGACCCCTGTGAGCTCACGCTAAGGGCAAAGTGAACTCCTTGATCATCTCGGTTGCAAGGGCACAAACAGACAGCTCCTCAGTCAGCATATTTTTTTCACTCTCACATGCCGTCTCGCAATCATCATCGTACAGGCCATTCATCTCATCGCCACCAGGGTGGTCAAAATCACCCACTAATGCTTGTAGGAATTCATCCCGCGGCTCCCCTGCAAAATCAGTTGCGTCATCATTGCCGGACAGACGAAGTGTTGCGTTTCGCAGACTACGCGAATGTTCTGACTTCGCGTCCCGACACTCGGAATCGATGGTCATGTTCTTGATCAAGCCAGCTATACAAGGCAGAAAACAAGTACGTTCAAATACACTTGACCATGCCTCTCCGCAAACCCGGAGGTCGGAAAAGCTGTGCCAAGGCTTGAAAAGGAGCAACATAAAACGACAGTATTCCTCATGTCTCAGCTCAGGACGAGGTACATTGTCACATAGAACAACGGGAACAAACCAGTTGCCCCGCATCCGGACCGCATGTGTGTCGAACTGTGGATGCTCCTCGCTTGAAAAGGAAAAGCCCGCAGATGCCAAGGACCTCACCGCGTGATTGGCCTCACCTTTGTCTTCAACTTCACCTGTGACATCTGAGTCTCTAACAACTTTGACACACTTACAGGACTGCTCCGTAAACTCCCACAAAGACATCATTTTGAACCCGGGCTCGGAAGGACGAAACCGATAATCTGCAACATCGCTTGAAATAGTAACACCTTGCACAGAAGTATAGAGCGTTGCACTCTCGTCACCCATAGGATTTCCGGAACGTATCTCAGCTCAGTGACAAAAACCACCATCACCAAGTTCACGCTCATAACAGGTCAATGCATGGAGGAAATCATACAACCGTACTGTTCTAAACCTGTGGCTCGTATAAAAATCACCCCCGCCGACAAGGTAGCTCATAACCTGCTGATGAGATATTTCCTGTCTACCCATCAATGAATTCGTGCATTTTGTCAACAAATTCCGGTCTCTAAATTCCTGTGTGGACACTGAGTCATTCGTGAATTTCGCGTGGTGACTCTCAATGGTGACCTGAATGGACTGGATCCCGGAATGCATTCGCAAGTCCGTCTTTGTTATATAATCAGTCATGTAGTAAACAAGTACCTTGGCTGCTGGACCAGAGCCAATGAATTTGATATCCATGTTGCTCTGCAACAACATAAGAACAACGTTGTTGTAATTGTTTAGCCAGGGATGCAATCGGCGGAGCAAGATCGACTGCGTCTCTTTATCAATCTCTGTATTCACTCTGGTCTCACCTGTGACATGCATCTGACATGTCAAATTAGACCTGGCCTCACCAGGCTTCAGATACTTGAAACATGTATCATTGTGGACATGCCAATTACACTCGACGGCCAGTCTCGAAACAAACTGTCGAAAACATGGAACAAAGTCCTCGCTTTGCAAACCAGAAACTTGAGGAGGCATCTCGAGTCGCGGATCACTCTCATCCTCCTGTCGGACAGGCCTTAAAAGACTATCTGACGCAACATCTGGTGAGACCATCCCCGGCAGCTCGCAACTAATGACGTCCTCTAACCAGCGAAACACATTCTCTTTAAACCCTGCATCCTCGGCCATCCGGTCACGCAATTCCTGTGGGGACGGTTTGCCTTTCAACCACAAAATCAAGTGGCAATGTAACGTCCCCCTTCCCTGTGCTTCCACCATCCCGTAAAACGCCTCACACATTCCAAACAACCCGCTCCCTCTACAATGGTGAAGAACAATGTCAATGAATGCACGGATTTGTACATCAAATGCAGTCGCAGCAGCGTCGGGCCTTTCCGACACGAATGATGACCGTTCATACACCATCATTCTTTCCCAATCATCCTCGCTGATCCCTGCACACGACGCCAGGATGCGCGAGGAAACATCATGAGGATTTAAGGTCATGAACAGTGCAGGAGTCCCATACGATCGAATAAGAGCTCTGACCTCATTCCTTCTACTCAGTTTGTAGCCCACACTCCCGCAGACGGTTTTCGCCACGAGGTTTATGTTCTGTAGAAGCGACCACACAGCCTTCTCCTCATCTGAGGAGGGAAGAGCATACCGATCCCCTTCCCATTTATTGGCAATCGACGTCATGTGAGGCCCGAGCGAATGCAAACCATCACACAGCCGTCGCTGTGAATCCGTACGAACGCCGAATGCATTGCAAGAGCTCACCACCCGTTTCTGAATCATATTCCACCAGATGAACGCACAGCTTGGATCCTGAGCAAAACGTGATTCGTGTTGACGAAGCAAACACCTCACCTGTGCCTTGAACGACAGCCTCCTCATTGGATCGTGACCTGGATGATGAAACCCACCAATTCCCCAAGGATCTAGGTGAGGGAACATGTAGGACATCAATCCGGGATCGCCGTCACTGATGTAATCACTCCCCGCATGTGATCGAAGGAACTCTTTATGATTGAGAGCGTGTGCCAAGGTGTGGAGCTTCATCACCTCTCGACTACGAGGCGAGTGGTCGCCCTCCGTGTATGCTACGTTCTCCATCAGCAGTGTGTCTTGAAATTTGATCCAGTCAATATCACCGCTCTCCACCAAGTCAGGCACATTATATATCTGCATATGCTGCAACAGTCCCACGTCATCAACAGCATCGCCACCCTCAAAGAAATCATTCAGATTCTCAGTGCTAATCTGAACATCCTCTGAGCGGTACCACTCATTAGAGAATACAAGGAAACCAATCATCTTTTCAACCCTCCGCTTCGACACCAGCACAGGGCAGAAGCGTCTCAAGGTTTCCGGTGTCGGCTTTTGAGACCCCCCGGTAAACATGACACACACGGTGTCTCTTATATCGTCCCCCCCCGGAGGCAACAATTGCCTCAAGTGCCCGGGTTCCTGCGGGAAGATCGCAACATTGCCTCGATTGAATCGTTGTGAACACTCCTCCGGAACGTAACCTCCATTGAATCCTCTCCGCACGTAATGATGCGTGATAACGGATGACCTCGCACGGGAAACGAGCATCAGATCGAAAGGCGAAGCTGTCGTGAACGCGTCGGAAACACCTTCAGGTAGGCTATCATGCCCGTAGTACAGAAAATTCGCGAGCGCGTATCTGGGCTGCCGTGCGGGTTTTCTGAGCAACGCGCTGCAACACGACGAACATAATCTCAACTGATCGAGGGCGCAGACGTTCCGCATTCCCCGTGGGCACAGGATTGCATTCCTATACAACACACGATCATATGTCGTCGGAAGGACATGTGCAGGGAGGGAGTCATTCGTCAACAAAGTCAAATCAACCTTCTCTATACCGACCCACTTCGCATCGGATGATGGAACGGACCACGCGCAGACAGCGCAGACAACGGAGCGAATCATATCGGGAGCCACGCACGCCTGCCACTCGCGGATGATGTCCAGCTTCTGTTCCCAGCTCTTCAGTTCAGGAAAAGACCCCTCACCCAGATGAACATGTTCCTGCCGAGCCTCCCAGTCCCGAACACGAGTTTCTCGCCGGCGCTGGACGTCCGCCTCCAAATGTTTAGCGCGATCCTCCGGTGCTGCAGCGAGCCGCGCCGTGCGTTGTCTCTCTGTGCGGATCGCGGCAAGCTGACATCGTTCATCCGACCAATCCCTCGCTGGCGGCAACAAAGGGACCGGGACGTTGGAACGCCCGACTTTCAACATACGAAAGAGAAACCGCCGCGGGGGGCAGCGACATTCCCTGTGCATACGCACGGCATCCAATAGGAAAATGTGCTTATCACGAGGCAACACGGGGATCCCGTGAAGGGCACTGATCTGGAGAAGGTGCGCCCGTGTGAGATAAGGAAACTCCTCGACGAACCGAACCACGTCGGCAATCATCACAGGCATGTGTACCCCGCGCGGGTACACAATTCGCTGTTCGACCATCATGGAATCGCATCCGATGAATTCGAAATCTCAGCGTAACTCGGCGAACGTTACAATATGGTCCACGTTGGACGAAGTACCCGGTGGACGAGAATTGACCACGCTCCACACAGCTGAATGTAACATAAGCCTCAACAGAGACGGGCGAGAAGCTCTCGCACATACCATCCATCGGATTCGGGAAGCCTGCGAGAGGGAAGAAACAGGGATGGATGCACGTCAGGCGTCGAGAGCGAGCAGGCTGCAGGACGCCCCTAGTGCTGGCCAGATTACAAAATATATTTTATAATATTGGTAATATTATGATTTATTATGATTACATTACCTTGCTCGCTGTATTCAGGTAGTACTGAGTACCAGCGGTTAGGTTGGCTTACATTATATTACATTATGGTAGGCCATGTCATATTAGAATGTATTCTTAATATGGGCTAGGTGGCGTGGAAACCTACTATACAGTTCATCTGACTCATGCCGTACAAAGTTTGGGATCTCAAATCTCAAATCTTGATCCCCCATGTCTGGGAATCCACACGAGAAGCTCAAAGAACTGCTTACGGCACTTTCTGGTTATATCAAGCGACTTCCGTCATCACTTCCTGAGGGCGATGAGAATGGCCCAATAGCAATGCATCTATCTGATCGTTCTGTTGATGAGGATGAAGGTCCTTTCTTCTCATTCAATCAATCCTGGGAGCGTGCTTTTCAGAGACCAGACCCAGAAAAGCTTGTGGTACAAGGACAATATGGTCTGGACCTAGCTCACAAGTTTTGTGTCTACTATGCACACATTCCTGGTATTGCTGATAACAATGGACTTGATCTAATGATGATTTGAGTACAAACCTTGATCACGTTGATTGAGAAAGTGTAAGTCATCAATTCATAACTGCTGTCAGACTCACAGTTACTCATTTCAACTTCTTAAGGATTTGAAACATGGAGCCACTGCCCAGTTCTGTCGCTGTGGCATCATCATCCAAACAACGGGGGAAACAGAAGCAGACTGAACCAGCCGAAGCAACTGCGTCCGTCTCAGGAGGTAAAACAGGCCTGAAATTGGTTATTAAGAAGCACCCACGAGCTGAAAACAGTGGTATAGTCTCACAATTATTTATATTATTTATTTTGTTAATGGGAATAATAGATAGTGAGCAGACATCCTTGCCATACCTGCTGTCAGTGTCTCAGTGGAGCGCCTCTTCTCGAGCAGCAAGCACACGCTTTCGGAATCAAGGTCTTCCCTGTCGGCGAATTCAGCTTCCGTCACCATCCTTTGCAAGGAGTGGCTGAAATTGGGATACGGTGAAGGGATCAATTATTTGCAAGGTGCTGCTCTCCACGAAGGTTGATTAAATCCGATTATATCTAACTACTTTCGAGTACTTTTAAACACATCCTCATTACCGTACATTTGAGTACGATACGCTCAGCGAAAACGGCGCGTAGAATACAATACAATATACTTCGTTCCTGCAACGTACTTAATCGTAATTGGCCAGCCTTGCACGCGATCAGTCTAGACTCTCCCATCAGTTCATTTTGTCCACTCTCAAGGTTGAACTACGTAAGTGATTCACCCAGCAGTGAGCGTCACGGTTTGCAGGCTGCAGGCGAAAACCCTCCACTCCGTGGAAGAGTAGCATGGCAGAAAACTTCGACCTCGAAGAGCTCGTCCACCTCGAACAGACGTCGGCAAGCCTCGACCATCTCTTCTCATCGGCGTTCTGACCCAGCCTCAGATTCTACGACACTGGCTATGCTGACGGCTACGCCCATGGCCGCATCCACGGCCTCATCGAGGGCCGCGCACTCGGCCGCTCCAAAGGCTTCGAGATCTGGGAAGAGATCGGGTTCTACGAAGGCTTTGCGCGGACGTGGGCCATCGTGTACGCGCAGCAGGATCAGACAGACCAGTTCAGTGTGCTCCCTCCTTGTGGTTGACTTGTTCTGCCATCCCCGTCCTCGCCTCGCGCTGACCCGAACTCTGACTCGCAGTCGCGCCCTACACCACATCACGCACCTTCTCGACCTCATTCGCCGATTCCCGACCGTCAATCCATCGACCGGGAACCAGGACCAGGCACAGAGCCAGGCCCAGAGCCGGGAACTCTCTTCCACATCGCCCGCCTCCTCAGAGGACGCCGACCTGTCGCGCCTTCAATCTCAGATTCGCTCCCGTTATAAAGCCCTCTGCGCTTCGCTCGACGTTCGGCCTACTTTACGGGCGGGCACTCTTGGAAACGAGGGGCCTGCCGATGCAAGCAAGACGCGTGATGTGTGGGCGCTCGACGGGAACGTCAGGCGTCCGACCACGCAGGGGTTGAGTTTCTGAAGTCGATGCCATCATTCTATTAGCCCCCTATATTCTCCCCATCGACCCTTCCAATGCCAGTGATACCCAGAACTTTGATGACACGTTCCTCGATATGGAACCAGTGATAGATGACCCGAATGAACAAGATCAAGTTGATACCGATCAGGATCGCGATCAGACCGACGGAGAGGTCGTGAATGGCGAAGATGCATACCAAACGCCATCCCACTCGCGCAGCCCGCCATGTCGGTTGGAGATCAAAGCCAGTCTTCCGACCAATCCAACGGCGAAACCGCCGAACCCATCTCTCACCCGACATCACCAGAGGCGTCCAAGTACGCGTCCTCAGCACAGCGAGGAACCGGAGAAGCTGGAGCAAAAAGTTGAAGAACGCGGAAAAGGTGCTCTCCCTCTTCGCCTCGCAACGCTAGTTGTCCCCCGCCTTCCTCGCCCGCGCGCATCGGGGACTGGGTCCTTGGCGATCTGCATTTCTCGCAAACTGTTTGGTGTCTGAGCTTCCTTTCTCTCGCTAACTCTATGCATCACCCAAATACTTACCCGCACTCTTGCTTCTTCACGTCCACCGTCGTTTTCTTCGCTATCGACGAATCTGCTGCGCTAGCGTCGCAGCTTTATCTTTCATTCTTCTTCTCTATCACTTAAGGACGACACGGCGCCTTTTTTTGCTCTAGGTCATAATTACTTAGTTGTGTCTATTTCCTGTCACTACAAGGCTGCATACGTCTAGTCCGTCCCCAACTCTGCGCATCCGAACGATCACGACGCTTTTTAGAACCTACGAGTCGGCTTAATATTTTGCTACGAGTTCTGGTCGTCGTCTTCCGGCCTCTTTGTTTCGCGACGAGAAAACGAAATGGTGATGTTCTTATGCGAGGATGCCGAGCGGCGGCGTGAACGCGGCGCTAACGTTGCTTGAAGGTGCGTTCCTCGTGATATCTTTGAACGGGAAACGAGGTCGTGGTATCCCAGGACGGAAGGTCTCCCGGGCCACGAGCGACTTGGACGAACGCGCCAGCGTGCGCGGCCCTCAGGGTTTCGGTCCGTCGCCCAGTTCGAGATTTCCCCTGGAGGCGTCTAGTGTCAAAACGGTCGGGCTTCCAGGGTTGCGACGGCCATTGGGCGAGGACGCCGCGCACGTTTGGTCCTGCGCACGTCTCCGCGTGATCGATCGACGGGTCGTCGCTGGAGGGGGGAAGTGGTCGAAGATCGAACTGAACGTCGTGCCTCACCTCATCGTCGTTCCGTTTGTTCGGACCTACATCGGAGATCGGACATCGATCGACGAGATCGCGTCTCGTGAGGACGACGTCTGGGACCATCTAAGCGGCGGAACGTTGGAGGAGGCCACGGTGGCTCACCTGATGAGCGCAGTCGCTGTCATAACTAACACTGCTCTGGATAGGCCTTGGAGTTGTGCTATCTTGGTGGGGGGTTAATCACCAGCTGGTTTCGACGAGCCTCGAGGGTCTGCCGTTTTAGCACGGTCAAGTCGTCTGTCGCGCACGTTCGGGTCATCGCGCGCGCTGCAAAAAAAAAAAAAAAGGAGCGTCTGAATCGACTTTGGACGCTACGCCACAATCGTCGCCACCTCAGAGATCTGAACTCGATCATGGACACAGGAACGAATTTTGTTTGCATGGCAGCAGAAACCTGGAGAGGCCAAATCGCAAACGTACGTAACGATTACGTACGACCGACCATTTCAGACACTCTCGTCGCAAGCTTTAAGTCTTTGCCAGTGCTTACCGTCGAGGTATTCATCTTGGACGCTCTGAGACTTGTAAGCTACCAGCAACATCACAGCACGATGCTGATCCTACTTACCCCTAGCAATAAGGTTGACCCTCTTCCGAAATAACACATGACTTCAACATCTAGGCCAACGAAAAGCACGAACACCATGTCCCCCGTCGCTCCAGCTCCATGTGATGAAGAGGTTGCAAGACCAGAGCCATCATCCGAACTGTGTGCTCAAATGAATTCTCTCGCTCTCATCTCTCGCCTTCCAACGGAGATCATGGAGACCATATTCATCCACTGTGCCCGTGACGAGTACTACTGGCCACCCGACGCTTACTACAGTATGCCCGCTTGTGTCCAGATCTCGTATGTTTGTCGCGATTGGCGTGCAATTGCGCTGAACTGCGCGGGACTCTGGACGTACCATTTCGTGATGTCTCCGCGATGGACAGAGGAGTTGCTAGCAAGGTCGAAGAACGCGTCGTTAAAGGCACGTCTGGAAGAATTCGATGAGCCATGGGTGTGGAACGTAGTGGAGCGAGTGATGAACCGTGTCGAACGCATCGAAGACCTTGACCTGAAACTTTCGAGCGGATTTCTTCACCACATTCTCTCGAAGACATCCTCACCCGCGCCCCGTCTGCGTCGCCTGAAGATTGCGTCCCGCTTGAACTCCGATTTTCCGGTCACGGTGCCATTCAACGGAGACACTCCGGCCCTCCGTACCCTCGAACTGCAAGGTTGTTCAGTGCACCTGCATTCGTTCAAGCTCAGTAGACTGACGGCGCTCGATCTATCCCATGTTCCGGATCCGTTTCAACCAAGCATGGAGCATTTTCTAGCTACGCTGGGTTCCATGCAAGGCCTCACGTGTTTGCTTCTCAATAGAGCTCTTGCTACCGATCCCGGGTTTCTTTCCAGCACGACGTTCCGTAGGCTACAAAAAATCAATTTACCCCACCTCTCCCGCCTTTTCATCGACTCTTCGCTCCCCGTGGTTACCGCATTCCTGTTGTGCGTTGCGATCCCATCAGAAGCAACAGTCGGACTACAGGTCTTTGCCGAAGATCATTCCTCCAACGACGATGTTGCACTCCTTTTTTCGCTTCTTGCTCAAATTAAAAGATTCGATGCATCCGAAGACAAAGAACTGTCCCGTCCCCGAGTTCGTTCACTGGCGGTGTCATTCCCGTGCTATTCGTTTGGAGATGCCCTACATCTTAAGCTTAGTGCGTCTGAACGCCCTGAGGATCTTTCCCCATGGGTTAATTTCCGAGACCCTGGTTTCCACTTGGTTCATCTCGAGATCATCATTCACTTTAGCATTCGAGAGGAAGTAATGGTCACAGACGAGTGTCTTTTCTTTGGGGACATTGTTTGTTCCTTGTCCCGGAAGGATATCAAGAGCATCCACGTTGTCCGTCCTCCGTCCTGGCGAACGCTTTGGAGGATCCTGGGATGTTTTCGGGATTTATCATGCATCAAGCTGAGTGAAGGCGATATGCCAGATCTTTTTTTCTCTGCAGTGCAGACCTTCCCACTGACGAAGATGTGCAGGCTCATGGTGGGCATGCCGCTGGTGACACAGAACCGAACCACACGATGTTTCCAGCGCTGAAGGGGTTGGAGCTGTACGTCATAAAATTTTCGAAGAGAGATAGACCCCACTCTGCTATCACTCTCCGCTGTCTCTTGGACGGGCTTTCACGCCGCAGCGACCCTGGTCGCCTCAAGATCACCAAGAGCTGGATAGGAGATCGCGTTATGTTGGACGTGGATCGGGCGTGGGGTACACCTGATGTCGATATTCGCGAAGTCGAAGCAAGTGACTGGTGTCGGTGACGCGTCGGTCAAATAATGGGAGAGGCCAGCTGGTTTCGACAAGCGGCAGGTGTGTCATGTGGACACGGTCGACAGGCGTGGTGCGTCATCTTTCGCGTATCGACGCGGGACAATATACTGACACACTTACGGCGGCTCTGGACAGCCCTGGTCGGTTCTTTGCAGCTGTGGAGTTGAATTCGGCGCCGTCTGGCACACGTCGTGCCAGCGAGGTTGGTGACGCGCGGTCGTAATAATTACGT
Organism: Strobilomyces confusus; assembly: GCA_038093835.1. Lineage (NCBI taxonomy): Eukaryota > Fungi > Basidiomycota > Agaricomycetes > Boletales > Boletaceae > Strobilomyces > Strobilomyces confusus. The sequence continues at coordinate 15,077 of JBBPSZ010000147.1, forward strand.
ACGGACCGTGACCGTGGTAGGAACTTGAAGGAGCAACTACCGTCATCCATTCGGAGGTTTAGGCGAGGGGTTTGAGCTGATCCATTGCGCCCTGTCACTCTTGGAAGTACAGGGCGAGAATTAAGGTGAGGCATCTTAGGGTGAAAATAACACGCAGGCGCGATGCCATGACGTTGTGGTATGCCAGTGTTCTTATACCGCGACAATGTGATTACATCTGCAAGGACAGTAGACGTATGATGATGAGGTCACGTAGACGCGATGTCACACCGCGATGACAAGCGTTTGAACGATACCAGTGGACGCGGTTTGAAGTACACGTGTGGAATGTCCAATGTCCAATGGGCCAGGCCTGAGGCCCCGGGCCAGAAGCCTACAATCTATTTGGGTCAAGGCAAACCTGGCGCAACTACATCAGGCCGGAACGAGATAGATAGCCAGCCGACGAGTCACGAGGCGTTGTAGATGGCCCAGACTCCGACGATACGGCAGATGGCTCCAGAAGGTGGTGGGGCGCGCGTCAGCTCGTATAAGCGCTACCTCATGCATGAGTGAGACCACAAGAGGCTGGCAAGCACTCCTGTCAAGCGGAGATGCCTGTACGTGAATGGAGCCAGTGAGTATGGGACCGAGTGCCTATGCGGCGGTACAAGAGGCGCCAACTATGCGGAAGAATTGGCGCCATTCGATGAGCGGGACTTGGAGCGACGCAGGGCCGACGCAAAAAACAGCGCGATGCAGGAGCTAGGATGCTCCGAGTCCTCAGCTGAGAGCTGCAGCCGTTACGAAAGGCAAAGAACCGAAGGTCACACGTGACCAGTCTAGACTGCAGTTCATTTTGTCCACTCTCATACGTAAGTGATTCACCCAGCAGTGAGCGTTTGCAGGCTGCAGGCGAAAACCCTCCACTCCGTGGAAGAGTAGCATGGCAGAAAAATTCGACCTCGAAGAGCTCGTCCACCTCGAACAGACGTCGGCAAGCCTCGACCATCTCTTCTCATCGGCGTTCTGACCCAGCCTCAGATTCTACGACACTGGCCATACTGACGGCTACGCCCATGGCCGCATCCACGGCCTCATCGAGGGCCGCGCGCTCGGTCGCTTCAAAGGCTTCGAGATCTGGGAAGAGATCGGGTTCTACGAAGGCTTTGCGCGGACGTGGGCCGCCGTGTGCGCGCAGCGGGACCAGGCGGATCAGTTCAGTGCGCTCTATCCCCGTGGCGGATTCGTTCTACCACCCCGCCTGCGCTGACCCGACACACCCGCTCTGACTCGCAGCCGCGCCCTACACCACATCACGCACCTCCTCGACCTCATTCGCCGATTCCCGACGGTCAATCCATCGAC
>JBBPSZ010000148.1:0-16408 GCA_038093835.1 Strobilomyces confusus
CCATTCTACACTCGCCAGATCAGCTAAACCGGGAGGGGGACCGGATGGGAGAGGATTTGTCGTGGACGGGGCCAAAGGATCCGCATCAGGCTGATTTTGCGCTTCCAAACTCTCGCCAGCGGGGTCGAGCTCCAACGAAGTGACTTGGCCATCCGGTGTTGCGTCTGATAGAGATGACTCGGGACCAGGACATGATTGGCCCGTGACAGCGGCCGCATCAGGGTTGGTCGACTGATGCGCCGCACTCTCTTCCTCTTCCTTGATTTCTGAATGCCGAGCGTCCTCCTTCCCTTCTCGTGCCAATATACCGCCACCTGCCGCAGATCGTTTCCTGGACCAAGAGTCACCATTGTTAAGAACTCCATCGAAACCGGAACCAAAGCCACCAATCCTATTGCGAGGAGAAGGAAGCGCGTCTCGGGGTGATGCCGACGTACCACCTTGGGTATTCGACAACGATGGTTTGCGAGGCAGAGCAAGCGGAGGTTGATCTTGTCGGGATTAATGTTCACGATAAAAGAAAGATAACCAGCGCGTATTCACCTGTGCCATCTCTCCTCCTACCTATAAAAGGGCCGTAACGTATGGAATTGTTTGTTGCAGAATTTGGATGGGTCAGGCGTTGTCGATCAGATGGTAAAGACAATGAGTTGGTGAGATCTGCGGACTGGCGCCGCCGAAGTTCCGAGTTGAGAGGCCCAGCAAAGAGCTAGGTGCCTCGTGTGAGTGAAGGAGGCACGAGACACAGGGCAGGGAATTGTGCCCGACCTTCTTTTCCACCTCGGTCATGTCACGAAGACCAACCGGCTCGTTACCCACGTCGCGGACGATGCCCTCCCATCGTTCGACTTCGAGATTCAGACCACTCCTCCCGCCACCCTCTTTGTAGATTCTGAGCATGTCCTCTTTGGTATACCTGAAGGGACGGGATTCGTCGCGCTTGCCGAGTTCCTGGGTGGGCGGAGTGACGAGGGCGGAGTAGGTGGATGCGCTGAGATGGAGAGGGCCGGAGGCTGCCTGTGGTGGGGGCGAGGGCGGGGGCGGCTGACGGGCAGGCGCGTGGGGTTTTGTGCGCATCCACTCTGGACCGAAATGCATCGCTGTGGTGGCCATGTCGTGAAGGCTACTCGAAGAGAAAACCGTTGTGGAAAACGCGTTTAATTACACCACCCGCTACTCTAACTCCATTTAGGGCAGGCTCATTCCACGTCAATCCGCCATCGGTGCACCGGAAGCGCTGCCAGCCTCGTCAGTAACATTGTTCCACCCTGACTCGACGCCAACCCACCTTGAAGCCTCCGCGCGGTCGGAATAATGTACCCCACCAGAAACGCCACCCCGAAGACCACGCAGATCGCAGACACATAATAGTACCCGTCCTGCTCAGTCACGCATTCCCCGTTGATGTCAGCACAAAGCTCCTTGCCCCGGTCCGACACACACTCGGCGGCTGCCGCACGTCAGCCTCTCATACTGTTCCCATGCAGCCGTCATACCTTTCACGAGCAGCTCTGTGTCTGCATCCTTGACTCTACAATATGCCTCGCTGAAATAATCCACACCTTGGAGATCGTTAGTCGATGGCTACTCACAACGGTGCTAACAACCTTTCAGGACGAAGTACTTCGGCCAGGTACCTCCCAGATTCGTGAACGTGTTGAGCAGCTGTACAAATCAAAACTCCCTGCAGAAAATATGAAAGACCGCGACGCTCACCGTCATGTAGGTTCCCCCGATCAGAGGATCAGATATCCTCGTATGGAAGGCCGAGATACCTACGAATTGAATGGTGCTAATCAAGTTTTTGTTTGTACAAAAAAAGTTCGAGATGAAGAGGCGCTCACGTTGCAAATCCTTGCATAACCGTATGTATGACCAGGTACGTGAAGAATCCGTAAGATAGCGGTGGTGTTGGGAACCAATAAACAATCAGTGTGGATATCAAGGCAAAGCCTAGACGTGGCCAAAACGCCCATATCCAGGGGCGCAGCGGCTTATTCCCGCTTGACCACTTGGCAGCAAGCCAACCACCAATAATTTGAAACGGAAAGTCGATGAGGACGACGATGGCCAAGTCTTCACGACCCAATCCCTTTTCGATCATCTTCAAACTGGTGACCGACTCATTGGCTAGGAAACCGATTTTGGCGAAGCAGTGCATGATGATGAGAGCTTGTACGTCTGCGGAGATGGAAGATAAACAATGCCGACCATTTGCACAATCGGTCGATACCTACGCTTCAACTTGCAAATGTCCCAGATTGTCTTGTAAACGGACGAGACCGTCATTTCGGATTCATCTAGCGACTCGGCGCCCTGCCATGGGATGAGAGCTGGAACATGGTTGTTTGTGATCACACGCACCTCCTTCTCGAAAAGGATGAGCCAGAAAGTGACGCCAAAACATAGGAGGCCACAGAACTGCAAGTATGTGCTCATGGTCAAACGGGGAATTCCCCATTTTTGACTGCCAAGTACATGAGTGGATATCACACGGAAGACATCTAACTTACGAAAACGCCTCGCTGTTCAGCGCAAGGAATACCGTGAAAGAAGCGAAGAAACCTGTGTTTAGACCGATCGTCTGGCAGGTGGATGCAAAAGACAGGTTTTCTTGAGATAAAAGAGTTAAAGCCCAACCGTCTACAGCAATGTCTATGGCAAACGGGTAATAACCAACGTGTCGAGGAGGGCAAAAAATATCCGTACCTTGCGTTGCGGAGAAGAGGACAAGGGAAGTGAATACGAACGTGAGTTCGTGTACGTTGTCCGCCGGCTGATCACGCTCAACTTGGTGCGAGAACAAAGACAGGAGAGATGGACGAACATGCTCAAACATCGTCTCTACGTTTCTCGAAATATAGAGCATCATGGAACCGATTATGAATTGCATTGGAATGATCCATGACTTGCGCCGACCGATGGAAGGAATGAAGGTAGAATCAACGATAGGCGACCATAGCAACTTGAGGGAATAGGGATAACTGGAGAGAGCAAATACTCCAAGCTGGGAATAAGATAGATGTTCTCGTAGAATGAACGGTACGGAACCTCGAACACTCAGAGGTTAGATGGCTGGTTAATAGTGAAATGTGCACATACCGAGCGCAAGGCCCAACTACGAGTAACGGGATTAGGGCGGTTCATCAGACCAGCATGGTACTCACCGGTATTCCTTGAATGAGGTCTGAGGGGGGTGAGCTACAGAAGAAATATGGTAGATAGGAAAGGACGGACAAAGAATAATGAGCAATGTCATTGCTTTCCTGTCTTTGGTGGAAAGGGTCTTGTTTTTCTTGTGGACACTGTCAAACGACGCTGTATCGTTGCGCGCCTCGTCGTGCCCTTGGGACAAGAGAGAGAGTTGAAGCTCGTCGCGTTCGTCCGTATCTGAAGCTCTTCTCGAGTGCCGTGCCATGGCTGGCACGCGGGGGGAAATGTGGATGCTATCCAGAGATGAGGAAATCGGTTTTTTTCGCATGTCTGACTGGTCTTCCGCGTTGATGTTCGGGCGGTGGCGGAGGCTGGGGAAATGAGGCTTCGCGGGTGACTGTGGACGATGTGCAGTTGACATGCCCGGGGACCATATACGTTCGGTGTTGACCTGCGATCTGACACGTCACCCGTCCACGGCCACCTATAAGAACACATCCAATGCACGCCCCTGCACAGGCTAGATGGTATCGACGCTCCTTCTCCTTGGCCTCCTGTGCCTCTTGCGTTTCGCCCACCTCAGATTCTCTGTCCTCCTCCTCTTGCGCCATGTCCCCGGCCCGAAGTCTCCCTCGTGGCTGTGGGGCCAGGAGCAAGTCCTCTACCACGACTCGCCAGGTTCCCACTACGTGCACTGGCATCGTAGGTTCGGTAAGATCGTGCGGTTTACCAGTGCATTCGGGGTTCGTCTACCTCTACATCCATCCACCTTGCTGAGACGACGGTCCTCCAAAGCACCAAGTTCTGTCCATCACCGACCCTCGTGCCATCAGCTATATCGTTGGGGAAGGAACGTATCAGTTTCCCAAGCCCGACGGCGTAAGAACGTGGTTCCGTTTACTACTTGGTCAGGGCATCCTTTGGGTCGAAGGTGATCTAATTCTCGTCGGTCATGACATGAACCGTCCCGACCTTTCTTCTCCCGCAGGGAAAGAAGCGCATGAAAGACAACGGAGAACAGTCGCGCCTGCTTTGAGGTAACTCGATTTCCAGAATGATATGGCGAACTCCGGACTTGACCCAATAACTCAGCACCCAATCTGTGAGGCACTTGACCACCCTATTTTATGAAAACGCCGCAAAGGTCTGTTCAGCTGGTCCAATACCTCGACAAAATTTGACTGTTGCCGGAGATGGCCATTCAATGGCAGAAGATCTTTGACGACACTCAATCTGTTGAAGTTATGATTGAAATAACAGACTGGGCTGGCCGATTTGCGTATGCCCTCCGACTGAGTGATGGACAGGGTGCTCACTTACGATAGGCTTGATACCATCGGACAAGCCGCATTCTCGCACGACTTCGGCTGCCTGAATGGTCAACCGCACGCACTGGTAAACGCTCTAGACAGCCTGACAAACCATGAAAAGACACTATGGACGTTCTATATGCGTGCTCTCTTTTGGTTCGCGCCATGGATCTTACACTTCGGTAAGAAAGGTTACCTTATCCGCAAGACCCGCGAAGAGCTCGGAGAACTGGCTGTGCTCATCTTGAGAGACGCGAAAATTAGTAACGAACAAGGTAGCAAGTCATTGATGTCCCTAATGCGTACGCTTGACGTGTTTTTGGTGAGCCACCGGCTGACCTCCAACAGTGAGAGAGGATAACTCATCTACTGCACCCTATTTGGATGATGAGCAAGTCGCAGCGCAAATGCGGACAATTATCTCTGCGGGCTACGAGCCCGTGTCCGCTACGATCGCTGTAAGCACCTGTCACTGGGGACGTTGCTACAACCTGATCACTGGTAGTGGCTCTGTTACGAGCTGGCAATAGATCCCGAAAGACAAGAAGCCATCCGGAATGAAGTGTCAATCGCACGTGATCCATCATATGATACACTGAATAACGACTTCCCGTTATTGAACGCGTTCTTCATGGAAACATTACGCATGCACCCCCCGGTGTTAGAAAACCACCATCAGGTGCCTTGATTTATTTCCTCTCTTCTGCCATGACTTAGAACGACCCCTAGGCTTCCGAGACTGTCGTCGTTCCCTTATCCGAACCACTGCATGGTACCACTGAGCCTGTCCTCGTTATACCGAAAGGTACCATCCTGTCCATACCGGTCAACGTGATTCAGAAGGATAGGTCCACATGGGGACCCGACGCCGATGTTTTCCGACCGGAACGATGGCTGCAACGAAATAGCCGAAATAACCGCGACCTTTTTGCGTTCAGTCTCGGGTGAGGGGATTCAACGGCTCTCTGACTCGCCCTGTCATTGACGATGCCTCTAGTCCGCGGAGTTGCTTGGGCAGGAACTTCGCAGCCGCCGAAATCAAAGTGAGTACAGAGGCATAAGCTACGTAGCATAAGCTGAGACCATCCACGTAGGCCCTGACGATCGTTCTCCTGCGTCAGTTTTCATTTACGTGCAAGTGTGACATAGAAAGCTTCCAGACATTCGTCATCCGACCAAGGGTCGTAGGGCAAGGGCCAAGCTCCCTTCCTCTTCTTGTCCGAAGAATCTTGGATTGAGTGCAGTGGAACTTTATCGTTCCCCCTGGCCGACGGATTCGTGGCCTGGGACCGCTTCGGCTTCTTGCAATCGTATCTACGCGAATGAGTTGCTCGATATATAAATTGGAGCTTGATCGAATCAGATCTTTGTGTGCAGCCGACTCGTGGTGCAAACGGAACCTCGGCAGGCTGCTGCATGGGTGAAACACACTTCTACCTAGATCTGACCCCTCGAGCGAATTATGAAGTAGGCTCAACATATCGTGCTGTCACAGGCTCAGAACGATTGCGATGGCTTCTGTAAATCTCAGGAACGGCGCGACGTGTGATGCCTGCGGCCATCATGCATGATGCTAAGTAAATCGCGTTGAAAGTGCTTGCTGAAGATCACGACGGTTAGCAGCAGGAGACAACTAGGCGATAGTTGATCACTCCTGTGGGAGAGGAGAGAGCTGGGCGCGCGTGCCCCCACCGAAAAATTGTCGACAAATAGCTTGCTGGATGCCGTGTGGCAGTTGCAGTCCAAAAAACAGATTTAAGAAGTGTCTGAAGAGCTTGAAAATGTAACCAGCACATTTAGCTGAAATCAGCCGGGTTTGCTGAATTTGTTTGACGTCTAGTTTTAAACTAGTCCAAGAGCGAGGTGTCTGTCTACACAAATCCATGTCGAACCACAATGGTCGTAGATCACTGCATTCAATCAAACGATGTCAAGACAGGATAAATATGCGTCGAATATGTATATGCAGTGAGGAAGACAAGTGCTGCCGAGCGTACATTCAATCCTTTTTCTGCTTTTTAGGTCTGGGCTTTTCCAGATCAATCTCCTCAGCGTCGTCGTCGTCGTCGTCGTCCTCTTCATCCTCGGAATCCACTTCGTCCGATGGGACGTTGCCGAGGAAGTAGTCGGTAGCTTCAACAAAGACTTCGTTGGCGATGGTAGTTCCAATCTAAACCCAGATGAACACTGTCACACACAGCCTTCATAGGTGAACTTACATCGCATGAATCTGAGGCAACTTCGAAGAAATTGAAGAAGCTGCCACCTTCGGCCGGCACGTCCGACTCTTCCGCGTCTTCCTCCTCGACGCGGGGGTGCAATTTCGTCAGGGCATTCTCGGGATCTTTCCAGTCGATTTTGATGGCCTAAAGAAGAAAAGATGAGAAGAACCTCAGAGTGCTGTGACCATGCATACCGAAGGTTTAACGTCGCGGGCCCACGTGAAAGCGAGCATCGAGGGCGTCAAGCCATCCCCGTCGGGCTTCTCATCAGCAGCCTCGGACAGTGGAACGTACTTGTACTCCTTTTTCAGGACAGAATCATTGAAGTATGGGTTTGATTTGAAGTGCTACATCGCGAGTAAATACAGTGACGCGAAACACGACAGGGAACTCACAAACTCGATAGTGAAGCATCTCGGTTCATGAGAATCACGTGCTACCCATACATCTTCCAAGTAGCTCAAGGCAATGCGGTCAATGTTGTGTTGGGCTTGGAACCCGATTAGCGGATGGTTCATCAACGCAATAGGCCAGAACTTTGATATCGCTTTGGCAACTTCACGTCTTTTTTCGTAGACGGGACGAAGCGTCTCATATCCACGACGCTCTGGAGGCAACTCAGATTACTCAACACCAACGAAAATTCGACCTACCGAGCAGCAGTTCAGCCCGTTCAATTTGCTTTTGGACGTCCTGCAATTTTTGGGCATCCTCGTCGCTGAGCTCAACGCTCTCAAGAGGGTTCTTTTCCGTGTCAGCGCCAGGAGAGGCGCGTTTCTTTCCAGACATTGACTGCTAAACGACAAGTGGGAGGTTCGTTCGAATACAGCGGGGTGCTGTAGAAGTCTTGGATATATCCAAACTCCGCATTTGCGTTCCACCCACGAACGTCATTATGTAAACAGGTCCAAGAAAACACGCTGCCAGTACCGAAGAAACCTAAGTAGGCGCAAGCCTAATCTACCCTTTGCTTGTTGCCCATCTCTATTTCCTCCATCCTGCTCACGGTCAGCGTTCTGTTCCTCGATGTGGGCGCTGCACTCTCGGAGAAAACTTTCCCTGACCAGCCAAATTTCTGGGCAAACGACCATTTCAAACCTTTGCCGTGGTTTCCTGAGCGGTATCCCGGTCCCTCGTAATAAATAATATCGGTTGGTGATATCAGTCTCGGCCACGAAACATATTCGATGCCGTAAGTCATGATGAACGCAATCGCAAAGACAGCGATAACCATCCAAAGCATGAAGTAGTAGAAAAGGGAATAATCTGCACCGAAAAGTTCAAGCTCGCGAATGCCAAACTTGACACAACTCACCTGAAGTTCTGGGCAATGTCAGGCCAGCACAAATCATGAAAAGTGAAAAAGACATGATGTAAGGAACCTGACGTTGATGAGAAGGCGGGCAGTCTCCGAGGCACCAACAACTCACCGAACGTATGACCAGCGGTCTGGTGTCCGCCAGCAATGAGATGGCCGTAATTGGATTCTTTCGCGGGGTCCATGCTCCAGTCACGAGGTCAAAGCTATCCTGTCTCGCGCCATCGAAATAATTGTTTCTGACGTATCGCATCATGCTCTTGTAACCGTCTTCAAGGGCACCCATTTTCGTTCGCTTGTTTGTTCTTGTGAAGTCCGTCTTCAACGCGCCAGAGCCAGCGTAAGCTCTTGAGATCAGATCAGCATGGTCAGCCCACACTGTCCAAATATCAGTTATATTTCATGAAGGAATGTGTCGTGTCATGCAAACGCTCACACTCTCGAAAATCCCTGCTCAAGGCTTGGAAATCGTCCAGATCTTCACCCTCAGTGAGCACACCCAGCACTTTGAGCTGTTGACTTAGTGTCCACTTCGCTAGCGCTGCCTGCACGACATTGGTGCGGTCCAAGTTGTCCATACAATTTGTGCGGACAACGCCTAGCTGTGTTTTCACGGGATCGGGTTGGGACATGTCGAGGTGGAAGTAACTAGGGATATTGAGCGGCAGGATTAGGATCAAAGACGGCACGGTACCCCTGCTTCAGAAGGTCATCTTGCATGTTCTCGATGAGAATATTGATACGGTCCCAACGCATATTTCTGCATTCGTTGTGGAAATCGAAATACTGATACTTGACATCTGTTAGCTCAGCCTGAAACAATGATATAAGGGGTGCAACAGATATGACCAGGAACAACACACTTGGTTGAAGAAACGTTCATACGCATCCTTGACGGGCTGTTCGTAGCCCTTTTGGTTGACTAGGTTGACCAAGTTCTGTTCGCCGTAGATTGAAACTTGTTCTCGTAGATGACGGCGCAAGGCGTCAACCTTTGATAGATGGGTAGTCCACCTCCTTGAACATCGAGTCACTCACAGTGTCTTGGAGATCCATCACTTGCAAATCGGGCTTGTACCTCAACGTATTGATTTCAGCCCAAAACACAGGGACGCTCCCTCGAATCTGCGCAAAACTGAGTTGATGCGAGAACTTTTCAACGTTAGAAATGCGTCCCGCTGCTTGTTCTTCGACAAGAATAACCTGTTCTGTCTCGTTGAAGTTTGCGACGTGGCCATCAGGGTCGACACCACGGCGGAAGTACCGCGTACCAGCACGATACCGTGATCTCCGACTGATGAGGCATAGCTGGATCCGGTGACCATGGATATAGCTGGTGCGCACATCAAATGCTAGTCATGGACGTCAACACACATGTATAGCACACGTGGCAATGAAACTCACTGCCATATACTATAGGAAGGATGTAAGGACTGAGCTGCTCGTGATTCAGCGTCAGATACGCCACAGTGAAGAATAATTGTCTTCCTCACGTCTTGTGCAATGTCGGTGTCGATCAACCTCGACTGCAAGAACCTAAGAGGCTGTCAAAGCCCTGCTTGACAGACGCAACGTGGTACGCACTTGTTCCAGAAGAACCTGTCATCCATCTTGCCAACGATCAGACGCGAACAATATGGTCCAAGCCATTCCACATACCTGTTCCCAAAGACACTTTCCATGCCTAGCCTCCCTCTCGGACCACTGTGTTTGCAAGCGAGTAGACAGATCCCAGCCATAGCTAAACAAAAAGTAGCCGCCGAGAAGATGAGACCGCACGAGCGCCAGCAGATGCCGTTCGACAGGATGAGGAGCATTCTGGGCAGAGATGTTGGCATTGAGGGGGAGGATGTCGAAGTCTGCAGCACGGTATACATCGTGTCCCATGAAGCGTGTTCGGTGCTCGCGGCCAGTGAGAACGATGATGTATTCCGCTGTGGTGTGTGATGGGTCGTTTCCACGCGAACATGGAGCTCGGGAAACGCACAGAGTGCCAACGATATCATTCCGAGTATCCCGTACACCGTTTTTTCGTACCTTGTCGCAGCAGGGGGTGGGAGGGTGTTGGGCGCTGTATGCGGGGTCAGCGAGAGCGGGGTGTTTCTGGAGAACTCACGATTGAGAACAATGTCGCCGGTGGACCTGTGTATGGAGAGGGACTGGGCGCCGAGGGGTTCGACGGGAGCGAAGGTGTAAGCATCCTGTGCGACGAAGCTGGACGGAAGTGAGGGCGGGGAGTGGAAGAGGAAGACAAGGACGAACAGGTTCAGTCTCTGGTGGACGGGCTTCATGGTTCGGTTCTGTCTGAGTCTGAAACGTCGTTCAGCCATGGTCAAGCTCACCCCGGAGCTGCTCGCCCAAGCATCCTCCGCGATAAACCCGGTCAGAGAACGCCAGCTCGACCTTCGCGGTCTGTCTCACTACCCTCTCCCCGCCCACCCCTCCGCTGATCCCCCACGCAGGCTACAAAATCCCCGCCATCGAAAACCTCGGCGTCACCAGGGCACGTATCGTCTGATCACTCCCTTCCGTCGTCTCATCCCACCCAGGACCAGCACGACGCCATAGACCTGACCGACAACTCCATCTCCGTGCTCGGAAACCTCCCCCTTCTCAAACGCCTCCGCTCTCTCCTCCTCGCCAACAACCGCGTCTCGTCCATCTCCCCTTCCATCCACCTTTCCGTCCCTAATCTCGCCACCCTCGTCCTCACTGCGAACAGCATCTCCGAGCTCGGAGATCTTGAGCCCCTCAAAGAACTAAAACATCTCAACTACCTGTCCTTGATCGGGAACCCGGTGCGGGAAAAGAAATGGTATCGCGAGTGGCTTGCGTGGAGAATACCATCACTGAGAGTTCTGGATTTTCAGAGGATCCGGGATAAGGTGCGCCTGAAATCGTTTTCGCATCTCCGCTCGATACAGCTTGAACGCTTCCATACCATGTAGGAGCGGCAGACAGGCAAGTCTCTGTTTCTCACTGCAGATGGCCTCCCCACCGCACTCGCAACGACGATATCCACGACTATTTCGAAACTTGGCGCAAAGGCGGCCATTACCATCGATGAGCCCAAGCCAGTGCCGCTAGCTGGTAAGGCCGGCCGGTTGATGTCGAAGGAGGAAGCAGAGAGTGTAAAACAGGCCATTGCAAAGGCGACCTCCATCGAGGAGATCAGAAGACTTGAGAGAAGTCTTAAGGAGGGATACCTGCCTGCCATGGAGGCAGTTGGCGCTTGACGTGTTGTAACCCGTATTTTTCGTCTAATATCTTGCGCTGTAACATGACTCAGGGGATAGTGGGCATAATTGATCACTCCTGGTTGTCCGGTCGCTCCACCGGACGAGGCGGCTCCTGCTGCCAGTGTGTCCCGATTGAGGCTGCCAGGTTGTGTAGTCTGATAACGAAGATCTGATGCACTCGCTGAGCTAAGGATCGCGGGTTCCAGCAAGGACCGGCGACACTTGAGAGTGAGCAACTTGTCGTCAGTCCGTTCGTCATCCAACGTGGCATAGTGTGCATACATAAACTAGAGTGTAGAGGTGGAATCGATGCTCTGATGATTGTTCCGAGTACTGTGATGCGCACTTGCTAGTTAACCATGCCTTCAAGTGGCTTTTGCAGGGATATTTGTCCAAGCAGGCCCATGGCATCAATTGTGTGCGGAAGTCTAAGAATGCATCGCCCAGTCCCCGAGCATACCTCCTTGCCTACCCATCCGCCTCCTCGGGCCAGGACCCATGACCCGTTCGTCGCGCACACCACCGTTCAGCACAAGGTGCTTGTCAACGAGCTAGGGGAAGTTCGTCAGAAATGCGCCTTGTCTCCCTAGTGACAAACATGCCGCACATCATTCAAGGTGTTCGTGGATTTTGTTAATACAGATAGGAAGGCAGTAAGCTGCACGTCTTCATATTCCTAGAGCACGTCACACAATGTCAAAATGGCGCGGGTACCATTATCGAGGTCATGATGACAGATAATGGGTGGGAAGGAGAACCAGGCGTACTGTGTCGAATTCCTCGCGAAAGCCTTTGTTCTCGCTGGCAGGAAGCGATGCAACCAACGCCGAAATGGAACGAAGGACATTGTGATCCTTCGGGACTTGGCCTGTAGTGCGGTCCATCATCCAGGTCATATAAACGACCGGTGATCATCACCCACCTGCGATCACACTCGCGACATACTGTACAAGCACCAAAATCCGTTCGTGAAGCATTTTGACCGCAGCCCTCTGTGCCTGCAAATGAGATTCCACTGAGCAGCGTTAGCCTAGCATTGTAAGGTGCTATGATGTCAGATACGTACAGCTGGTGCTCCCCCCTCCCCCCTTGGCTGTCCAATCTACAGCGATGCGCTCCGCTTCCCCTGTTTCAACCTTGTATGATGCCTCGATAAACACGGAGCGCGTCTTCTTATCTCTGATCTCCACGGAAGGTTCATAAGCCTTGAAAGGAAGTGTCTGACCAGTGACGTCGGAGGAGCTGGATACAGTTGCAGAGGGCTGCAGGAGGAGGAGGAGCGGCGTGGAACAGTAACCTGTGAACTGCACAGAAGACGATCAAACATCGAGGAACAGAGGGCAGCAACGCCAACAAACCTGATCCTGAAGTGCTATGTGGCGGGAAGTTGGTGTCGGTGCCACAGTGTACCACCCGATGAACTCCAACGAAGGGAAGACCTGTTTATCTGGACCCACATGAGAGGCAAAGAACGCCCCACAACAGGTGACATACATTGATCCCGCCTTTGGACTAGAAAGCCATGATCGACCATGTCCTCGCGTCCGTCCTCTACGGCCAATTCGAACGTGTTGACGATCTCGACTTCTCGGCCATTTTGCGCGCCGAGTAACGCACCAAGCACTATACATAATTGCAGTCTTGCTACTGGTTAATCGAAGAAGCGCACCAAATGGCAGACTTGATTTTGTTTGGAGTTTCAGTCGCGTGAGGTGTTCAGAGATGTTGAGAATTGGTAGGGGATGACTGTATGCATACTGTGAGGTAATGCGTCGACCTCGCGTAGTTCGACATACAGTAGAAGGGAAAGACTGGAAGTCGTAGTCGCTGGGAGAACGACTGGGAGTTCGTCGATGTCCATGGGGGTCATGTTGACAGAGCTCAAGATCATGAAAGGGGTTTCACTCCGCTACGAATGCCAGGTGGCCAACAGCAATACGCAAAAAGAAAGTTCCCATTAGCCGACTCGAACGACTGACCTCGTCATTACTAGTGACGCGCTCTACCAACTGAGCTAAACGGGAGGCCATTGGCACAGCAAAGGAGCCATGCAAAACCTCGGATTAGAACGCGAAACGACTTGCCCTGAATCAAGCGCGGGTACCCGCGCCTGGTATGATCACTTTGTGTAGTTCTCGCCATGTCCGGCTTTGATGCTAATCGCGTCTTCACCGTCAACGTCCACGATCCATCCCCGGCTTCCACCTCAACGGACACCCCTTCGCAGACAGAGAAGCTCCTGCTCGACTTCTTGCTGCAATACCGAGTAGGCGGTGATTTCATCTATAGGTCCGTTCCTTTCCCTCCTTTTGGAATCATATCTATTTACACGTTTCAACATCTGACAGAGACAATCTGCGTGGAAATCTCCTGTTGAAGCAGTACCAGCTAGAAGTGGATCTTCGCCACCTTAGCTTGTACAATGACGAACTTGCACATGCGATTCAGGATCGTCCAGCGGATATTCTTCCCTTGGTGGGTCACCCCCATTGTGACGGTTTCCTTTCTTACTCGAACAAAGTTTGAAAATGCGGCTAGTAAAGCAGCCAGGTCAATCCTTTTCCCGCTAGCCAGCACCTCTGACGAGCGAGCGGAAGCTGCTCTCCAGTCCATACCCAAAATACAAATCACCATCCAGTCTGGTCTAAGCATGCGACGATTCCGTGACCTTACTGCAGACACAATGAACAAACTAGTTCGTATACCAGGCATCGTCATATCTGCCTCCGTCCTGTCCTCCAGATCGACAAAACTCCACCTTCAATGCCGTGCGTGCAAATCAACGAAGATCATATATCCCCCCGGTGGTCTTGGTGGTTTAGGAAGTGGTTCCGACAAGGGTCTTCCAAGGGTCTGCGATGCTCCCGAGTTGGAAAGTCAAAAGAAGGATTGTCCGCTTGATCCGTATATCATTGTTCATTCAAAGTCTAGCTTTGTCGATCAACAAACACTCAAACTTCAAGAGGCGCCAGATATGGTCCCAGTTGGAGAACTCCCCCGACACATACTACTATCAGCCGACAGATACCTTACAGGAAAAGTTGTTCCTGGTTCTCGCATTATTGCGACCGGAATCTATTCGACATTCAACTCGGCGAGAAATGTGAGTTTTCGACGCTTTCCCCTGGCCTTCACATTGTTAAGGCCAGCTTAGAAATCTGCAGGACCGGCTGCTCTCCGACAGCCATACCTTCGCCTAGCTCACATTGAGCTGTCGTCTCCGTCTGCAGGTGGTGGTGCTTCGAACCCTTTTGGAGTTCAATTCACCCCTGAAGAAGAGGAAGACTTCGCTGAGATGGCACGAGGTGAAGGGTTCTACGAACGCTTCGCGAAAAGCGTAGCTCCCAGTATATATGGTTGCCTAGGTCTGTTGCCCACTCGCAAACATAATCCGTTACTGAGGGCATTCAGATATCAAGAAGGCAATTACTTGCCTGTTGTTCGGAGGCTCAAAGAAAATATTACCTGATGGGATGCGCTTGCGAGGGGATATCAATGTATTGCTACTGGGAGATCCCGGTACAGCCAAGAGTCAGTTACTCAAGTTTGTGGAGAAGGTTGGATCGGTTAATTTGTGTCCCAGCTGTCGGCCAACGATTGACAGGTCGCTCCGATTGCGGTATACACCTCGGGGAAGGGCTCAAGCGCAGCAGGTCTGACTGCTTCGGTACAGCGCGACGCAGTTTCTGTGAGCCTGTGCGAACATCGATTTGAATGCGGCTAACTTCACCCGGTTAGCGCGAGTTTTACCTCGAAGGCGGTACCATGGTCCTTGCTGACACCGGTGTGGTGTGCATCGACGAGTTTGATAAGATGCGTGACGAGGACCGTGTCGCTATTCATGAGGCTATGGAACAGCAGACTATATCAATAGCTAAGGCTGGTATCACTACGGTTCTGAACTCTCGGACCAGTGTCCTTGCAGCGGCGAACCCGGTGTGGGGAAGGTATGATGAAGGACGAAGTCCGGGCGAGGTAAGCCTATCGTTCACGTTGATTCTGTGTGCTTGAAAGTTTTCTTGTCTCCTTGCAGAACATCGATTTCCAGACAACCATCCTGTCTCGGTTTGACATGATATTCATAGTCAAAGACGAACACAATGAACAGCGCGATCGAGTTCGTCATTTGATCTTTTCTCCCACTATCTTTCTTACACCTCCTCAAGATGATCGCAAAGCATGTCATGAACATTCATATGAATAGGCCAAACCAAAACTCTGACAACGGTGAGGTAATCGGTGAGATCGACATCGACAAGATGAAGCGATACATTGCATACTGTAAGAGGTATGCTTCGTCTCTTCACGCAGTTTTACCGTTCTCGACATACTTTGTAGTAAATGTGCCCCGCGTCTATCCCAAGACGCTCAGGAAATGTTAAGTAGTCACTTCGTTAGCCTGCGAAAGCAAGTGCAGCAGGTCGAGCGAGACAATGACGAGCGAAGTTCGATACCAATTACTATTCGGTGTGTTCAACGTTATTGGCCCTTTCGTTGCTAACTATCGCATCTCCAGTCAACTAGAAGCCATCATAAGGATATCGGAGTCACTTGCCAAGATAACACTCTCGCCTATCGTGCAAAATCATCACGTTGAAGAGGCGATACGCCTGTTCAAATTCTCGACCATGGATGCGGTGTCCGCGGGTTCTGTTGATGGGATGTCGCGGGGCGAGCTCAACGAGGAAATGGGCCGCATAGAGAAGGAGCTTCGAAGACGTCTGCCCGTCGGGTGGAGTACGAGCTATCAGAGTCTCGTCAGGGAATTTGTCACACAACAAGGTTATTCAAGTCATGCCCTTGAACGCACGCTATATATTTTGGAGAAGAGAGAGATCGTTAGGTTTAGCGGGCAAAAGAAAGTTGTTCACAGGTGAGTTCAATAATGTCTCGTGGTGGTCTCCTTACTCATTAGCGTGCAGAGTGGGTGTATGATGTGCCTAGGTAGCAGCTTTGTATTGTGTAAAGATTGTGTAGTCTATGTACCGCCCCCGATTTAATACCTTCAAATAGCCAGTCAATTCGTCATTATTGTCGCCCGCCTAGCTCAATCGGATAGAGCGTCAGACTCTTAGACTAGGCGATCTGAAGGCTGCGAGTTCGACCCTCGCGGTGGGCTATAACTTTATGCTTTTCGAGTCCTGTTTGGTTTTGACAGTCTCCACT
>JBBPSZ010000149.1:0-16311 GCA_038093835.1 Strobilomyces confusus
ACACGATAGACGTTGGTGTCGTCAACAAACCCTGTACTAGAGGTGAGAAACGTTGGATGCATCGAATTCCGTGTGCGTACAGATGATTTGGTTCGAGAACAGTTCCGAATAGTTTTGACTGTTCAAATAGGGTTCCGTTGGTTCTGACGAATATAATTGAAGACCTTTCCGTATACGCTCGCGCAACACATGACAAGCAGGATTTGCCTTCATGACCTTGGCCATAGCCTGTTGGATAAGGGGTTTCATGCCGGGGAACCAATTGCCGTAGGCCGACCACAGATTATACGCCAGGTCCATGCCGATCATGACACCAGTAGGCGATGGATAAATGCTCATCGAGTCGGATACCTGGGCAACAATGTAAGCCTCCGGTATAGTGAATTGCAATCGCTTACGTAGTCCAAGAACTTGGCACGCGTATACCGCTCGATATCATGCGAATCAAAGTCACCCCATCGAAGCTGCACATCGATCCAGTACTTGTTACTTGTGGTGCCATCCAAAACATCTTTGTTCTGTGCCGGAAAGTGAGCGTCCGCTTAAGCTTTGAGTGAAAGAAACTCACATCGGTCACAAGGGATGGACGGGTGATGTTCCACTTGTACGCGGAGAACAACAAGATATCAGCGCAGGACGAGTTCATCTTGTAACTCTTTCGCGGATGGATCGTCTCCTTTTGGACCGTCTCGATCTGTAAGGGTTCGAGTTCTTGGTCGAACACCTGACACAAGTCCATAACCACACTCTCATGAACTGCAGAAAGCCGTTAGGACGAAGTCAGGTAGCTATCAGGTAGCGCTAACTTACTCTTCTGCCACAAATGAGCACGGAAGATCTGGATTAAGCTGATCTTAAGCGTAGGAATCTTGCCGTGCATGAAAATTCCAGTCAAGTCAAGCTGAACCTGGAAACCGACATAAACGTTTGCGCGGTTGATCGTTGGGCTCCACCATAGAGTGAATCGACGATTTGGGATTTGGTTCAAACCAGATCGCTGGGCATTCGTGAGCTTCTTGTATCGCATGGACTCCTCGAAGCCAGACGCTTTCTCCCAGAATAGGCCCTCCCAAGTGGGGAAGTATGTGCCCTTGAACAACGTGTGCTCGAGGATGCCTTCAACACCACCGAGAGCAGCGATAACATCGACTCGGTAATTGTTCAGTTGCCATAGTTTTCCGTCATGCCTCTGCGAAGTCCACCAGAAAGGGTTGCTGCAAACTGTCAGGCAACTAAAGTGCGAAAGAAGAGCGACGCACTGTTTTAACAGTTGATACTGCTTCCAGTCGGTACGCACACGCCAGCCACGATCATATGCCAAACTGGATAAGGTCCGTCAGAATTGGATGACGCTGCTTTGTGCGACTTACGTGTGTCGATCCTTCTGGAACAACGTGTTGATTCGAGGGATACCTCTGTCCCAACTATCTTCAAGATCTTCTAGAGTCAGACGGCGGTTCTGTGCGTTCGCCTCTTTTCGTTTCATAGAGTATTCCGACCAAACACGCGCAGAATCCAGGAACTCGGCTTCCCATGGCTGAAGATAGCGGTACAAGTTGGGAATAAGTTGATCCTCCTCATGAGACATGCCGGCACGGAAGTGTGTGACGCCGACGTCAGTCTGTTTCGACCAACGAAGATCGCTCTGAGGAATCAGAACATGGCCCATGGACAACATTCCGAGACCACCAAGTTCCTTGGGAGTATAGAACACAACCGGGGGGAAACGTGACGGCATTTTACTGTTGAGGCCGATCTTCACCCGCGTCTGGATCTTGTTCTCGGCCTTCACTAGGGCGTCCAGTAGTTCGTTGGTGTGAATGACTGCCTCTCGGTAGTACGTCATCAGACCAATAAGGGCGGTATTCCACTTGTTCACGATCTTGGAAAAAGTTGTAGAACCGGAACTCATTAGTACTTGTCGGATGCGGTTGTTAAATTGTTGCACGCCTGCAGGAAAGCCGACTCTAGTGTCTCAAAAAGATAGATCAAATGTACTCTACGCACCCTCGTCCGACACGCGAAGGAAAGCTTGCGCAGTGCGTTCCTTCGTCTGCTCATTTGTGAGGTTCCAGACTGCATCCTTTAACGAGAATTGTTCTCCGCCCATCGTCCTGATCTTCGGCAGTATGCGGACCTCAAATCCACACATAGAGAATAGAAGCTGGGGATTATTTTGAGAGTACACGCTGACGAACGTGTCTTCCCATTCGATAGTTGTCAAAGACCTGGGGAGACTTTGCTTGACGTTCCAAAAGACAGCTCTGCCGAGGTTGACGTCGTGCTTGATGAGCCTCATCCGACAGTCACGAGGCCAACAGCGTTTGTTGTTATAACCGATGACGTTGTTATTGGTCGGATCTGGGTTGGCACTTAAGTAACGTTGGATGAGATCTCGAGCCTCGTCCGCTGTAAAGCGGAAAATAATGTGTAGCCTGTCGACGTAGCGAGAATATAACCGAATTGGGTGCCGAGTTTCAGTGGCAGAATCGCGGTATTGCAAGAAGTTGTTCGGCATCTGAGGCGGTCCGGCCATTTCACTGGCCCTTCGAAGTCCAAGGATCAAAAGATCGAGGACGAGCCCGTAGTATTGGAAAACGAAGGCAGAGAACTGCAGACCACGGATGAGACCGTACGCGTTGGTATGTGCCATATCTTTGTACGTCAAAACTGAACACAGGACATGAGATCGGACTACTGCATCAACATAGGCATGGCACATACCGGTGTTGTTCTTCGCAGTTATGTAATCGGCCAAGTTATGATCCAAGATGAGGCGGAGGAGACGGTTCAGAAGCGTCAAGTCAATCTTCTCATATACCTTGGAGAATACCGTTTCCATCATGACGTTGCATTCGCCTTCGCCGGTCTCCCAGATGTCGGTCAAGTTGTTGATGCCTTGACACCACTTGTACACAAGGAGCGGGGGTGGTTCGGTATCCGCGGGTTTAATCCAGGCGGGGAATAACCCTCTCTTGTCCGCCTCGAAAAACAGGAATTGATCAAGGTACTAGCCCGACAGTTTGTTAATAACTGAACACACATCAATGAGGTACATACAGCATCAGTTATCTTCTCCACAGGCTCGATGTCATAGCAAGGAATCAGTTTGTCGTAGGTGTCGAAGAATTCGATGCCTGCCTCCTTAAAGGCACGTTGTGTTAGAAGTAAACGTTTAATGCGCGACAAGCCTAGAATCAGGCCGTGTAAGAAATTGTATCACTAATACCGGCAAAACGAGCTCACATTCATGAGGATTGTCGTATGCCTGTTCAATAAGAGCAAGTTCCTCTCGCTGAGACTGGTTCAATCGTCCTTTGACCGAGTAAGCCTCCTTCAGTTTCTCAAGGGCTAACACCAAGAGTTTGGTATCGTGTTTGTACGATAAGGGACTACAGCCGCAATGTGAGAAGCGATGTGGCACTGGGAATAATTGACTTACGGGAACGGAATAGGGGCAAACTTGCGACTTTCCAGCCAATGAACGGTGGCGGTGTATATGGCAACGGCCTCTTCAGCGCTGATATAAGGACCATCCTTGAGGTAACCGTGCTGTCGTTCCTGTTCAGCTTTGAGGTAGAGACCTGATTCATCATTAGTTAGGCAAGAGCAACAGACGGCAAACGACCCACGAGTAAGTCGACCCAAATTCTTCTTTACGACTGCTTTATCAACCGTGGCACCACGACGAATGCGTTCGCGGTTGTAATGAGCAACCCTGAAGAGTCGTGCACATATGAAAGCCGTTCATCACTCAGAAAGATTGGAGACCTACGAGCACCACCAGTCCGCCTTGCTCTTGATGTAGCGCAGAATAATATTCTCAATAGCAGTTGGCATTCCTGGGACCTTCCAAGGAATGTTCGCCTTCCAACATCGCCAAGCTTCTGACAAATGCTGCAAAATCGTTTTCGCCTTGTTCTGCTTGATGGATTCCGGCATCATGTCCAAAATATCATGCATAACAGCCGCACGGAGCTCCAGATCATAATGAGATTCAACGCGCTGCTTCGTTACTGTCTTCGCGATGCCCTTGCTATTTCGACCCTCGAACTGCCGAGCAAGAAGATTCCCAAGCCAGCGCTCCAAAAGCGGGACGATTCCACGCATGAAGAAGAGCCAGACTCGCCAACCAGGTGCCCAGAATCCGCATCCAGGGCCTTTTCCGACAGGACCTGTGTTGAAGCGGTAGTAAATCAAGTGTTTCAAGTCCTTCGTCATGCGCACTTGTCTCATCAGCTAGAATGACAAATTAGTCTATCAAGAAGCGACGGAGTCATCACAACTGACCTTGTACTTGTAACGATACATGCCAGTAAGGGCACCGATGTGACCAAATATATATTGCAAGGCGTCGGCGAGTTGAAAGGCATCAACGTTGCCCAAGCGAAATTGGACATGTGCATCGACGACGAGCTTGGTAAGCCGCAAGATTTCGCGACACAAGTGGAAAGCGTTTCCAAAGCGAGACTTTTTGCGCTCCTTGGTGGTAAGCGTCTTCACTGGCTTCAAGTTCATATTATAGTCGAGGTGAAGATAATTCAGATTCTACGACACCCATATGGATGAGCGTTTTACGTGGTAATTCAACAACCTAGTTACCTTGCGATGAATCAACAAATTGAGCATATTGTAACCTTGTCTGCAGACTTGCAACCCAGCTTCGACCCAATCGAGCCTGGTGGTTTGGAAGAATTTTGTCCCCTTGAGCTGCCGGAATAAGTTCTTCTTGGTCATAGCCTTCTCTGGACGAGCCTTGAGTTCATTCAAGACGAAGCACTTGAGCAATTTCTGGTACGACACGCGAACTTTGACGGGCTGATTCGGAGGACAGTGCTCGAGATACCAATTCTTCACCAACGGGATGTCTTGTGCACGCCTCATCCGACCAGACCGACGATTATACGGATCAGGGGCCCACCACAATGCGATAGCGTCTGCTGTCAAATCGTTTTCCAGAGGCTTGTCTTGTAAAAACGGTTGTACTTCTTCAGGCAGCTCGAACTCGTCCTCGTCAACATCGTTCGGACCGAAGATTTTGTCCTCGTGGGAAACGAGAGGAGCATTCTTTGGCGTTGCCCCGCGGAGGGAGATGGGGTTGATGAGGGGATCAAAGTAGAACGCGGGCAGGTCTGGGTCGTCCGTACGAATATAGACGTTTTTGGGTACGTGGTAGGGGGATAGGTGGACTGACCGAGGCAGTGAATTGTACAGATGAGGAAACGCGACTTTGTACTCGGTGCGAACTTGATTCCGGATGATCACTTTGCCAATGTCGTTAAACTCGTTCCAATCCTCATCAAAGGTATCCGTATCACGGTAAAGCGGCTCGAATTTTGGACCCCCAGGAATGGCCATGTTGAGCGCTTTGGCTGTAAAAAAAGACTTCTTGTCGAACAAGTAGCTCGCGTTACTATCCGGACGATCCGATAACAGAGTACGTCCAAGGCGATAAAGATTCGCCATAACCGGGAGAGTGAGTGACCAGTATCGATACGAGGAGCCATTGACAGCAGGAGTGTCGACAAGTGGTTTCGGATCATAAAACCAGTCGACGATTGCACTATCTTCATCAGGATCCAGCTCCAGTTGAATTGCTTCCAGAGGTTCGACGTCCAAGACGTTGTCACCATAATCGAGGGGTGGCTCTTCATCGTCGAAAGGAGGAAAGCGCATACGTTTGAAATGTCTTCGGTCGCGTTTTTCTCGACGCATAGCAAGCCACATGGTACTCCACTGCGCATGGTAAACGGGTTCGATAACGCGAGGGATCTCGTTCACGAAGGTGATGGCACCCGTGATGTGATAGAGCACGGGGACTTCACGGACTTGCTCCCAAGGGTAGGGGATGTTTTCAAGGAGTTTCATGACAGCGTGGGGCACGTACTTGAGTGCACCGAGGTGGACGCGTTTGTCATTGCGAAACTTCCTGTTACTCATATCTCCGTGGTCCTTGATGATTTTCCGGACATGCTCAGGAGGAAGGTCCTGCAAGACGAGTTGACTGCCATTATGGCTACCGCGAACAAAGCAAGACACACCTGTTTGCCCATATCAACGTAGCCACCTTTCCGTTTTTCGCCATAGCGTTTCTTTTGCATCGAAACCCACTTTTGGGATTTTTGAGCGAGCATTTCTGGAGGCATACGGGGCGAGCCCTTCTGTGTGAATCCCGGTGGTGGGGGCATGCCTGGTGGTGGGGGCGGCATTCCCGGTGGTGGGGGAAGGAACGCAGCGCTCATGGTCGATGTTGAGGGCAACTAAGAAAGAGTCCTTGGATGACTAAGTTTATACACTCACACCGTTTTCAAACCCCGACTAAGCGACTCGCCCTTCTGCAGATTGTTCTCGGGGAGTGCTTCGCGGAAGTGCTACCGTCCTGCGAATTACTACGCCAGACTGCGCTTTCACACCTCTAAGTGGCACGGCTCTTGTATTCGCTGATCTGAGGGCACACGCACGCCAAGGTTGGGCGCGATGTCCTTAAGGCCCAGGACAGTATAAAATCCTGACCTCGTCCACTATGTGGTCTTATTTGGTCCCATGCCTGCCATGCGTGCATCTTTGAGTCGGAGACTGTATTTTTCTGTCGCACTTTGTACATACGATGCTGGTCATAGGAAACCCAGGAAACCCCAAACCCCAGATCACGCCTCCCTCTACCCGAGGAATCATCCATCAACACCTCTTGACTCTCGTCAATCACCTTGAAGACCTTCATTCCAATCTCATGGATGGACTTGAACCACAGGCAGATCCGCCGTCTGAGACGGGAAACTGCAAATGGACCGAACGAGACGTTCAGCTTATGATGAACTACCTGCATGAACACCGATCCGAGCGGGGCGAGGGTGCCTTCAAGAAGACAACCCTCAAAAATTGTGCTGACCATGTCAATGCTCAAGGCGATCGCGAAGGAAAGCTGAAGAACGTTGAAAGTGTCCGAGTGAAATTTAAGACGGTACGGTGGCTGCCTCCTATATTCTGATCTTGGCTGATCGTTCGTGCGATAGATGAAAGATGTATATAAGATGATCAAGGCATGGACTCTCAAGTCAGGCGCCCATTACAATGACAAGAACGGAGGAGCCAACGCTACAGACCCCGACTCGATGAAAATCCTCGAGGAATTTTCTGCGATGAAGGTATAATTCAATACATCACATTCGATCCAGTATCTAACTCATTGTAGGGTAATGCGAGGATGAAGTCTTTTCGCACCCAGGGCTGGGGGTACTTTGATATTATGCAGGATATCTTTCCTGAGGGAGGATCGAATGGCAATGCTTCCTGGCATGGCAGCCGAGGAGTACTAGGACCCCAGCCATTCTCCCAACAGCCCGCGTCACTCTCTGTCGGAGCCGACATGGCTGCCGAAGACAAAAGAGTTCACTCACCAATGATCGCCACTCAAACCCTTCTCGCTAATCCCATACCTTCTTCTGCCGCCTCTCCCAGTATCTCGTCCGTTACCACCAACTCCGCAAGCAAGAAGCGAGCGTTCACTGCAGTCTTTCCAGAGAATAGCATTGACTCCCCTGGGCCATCCTCTTCGCCATTGTTTTCAGCCCCTCATCCTCAGGCGACCCCAACATCTTCTATTCCACCTAGTAGGGCTAGCAAGCGCAGTCGAACATCTGCTCGTGAGGATGCAAATCGCAGCCAGTTGATCATGATCAACTCGGTGTCAAACACCATCAGCGGTTTACGCGACACCCTCCAGACTATGTTCAAGCCTGAGGACCATGGAGAGAGCTCTGTTTTGACCAATGCTACGAATGCGCTCTATCTCCTCCCAAACATCTCAAACTATCCTCACAAGATTGTCGCCCTCGGGGAATTGTTTTCGAAGAAGGATAATGTGAATAAGGCTGCCGTCTTCCTTGGCTTCGCGGACAAAGAGCGTGCAATGTATGCTGAGAAGTTGTATGCTGAGTGTTGTGTGTCGAACGTCCCCAGCTCCTCGCGTTCCTCCATTCCAGCTGATTCCGAGTCTAACATTGATCCAGCGCTCCTTTGATGTTGTACAGCAATCAGTCGTTCATTTTATTGTAGTACATCTTGTTGCAAGATAGTCTACTAATCGTCATATGTGCTGCCACTTCCACTGTCGTTGTCTGACCCAGCATCATCCATCAGGCGATGTTGACGACGTCTCTGTAACGCCAAATAATCCGTCCACATCGCATCAGCAATACCATCACGCATCTCGCGCATCCCACCTGCCGCCGGTGCCACCTCTGGTCCATTGTCGTTATCTCTGTGGTACTCCTCATTCTCATCCTCATCGGTAAGATCTGATTCATCATCTTCATTGAAGGGATCGTGAGTGCGGATGAAATTATGAAGTACAGATAGGGCGGCAGGAATTTTGGATTGGATTTCAAGTGAAAATTCTGGGGGGAGCAAAAGGATTCGGAAGCGGCGTTTAAGAATACCAATGATCCGTTCGACCACATTGCGAGCAGAAGCGTGTCGTAGATTAAATAATTCTTCTTTGTTTTGAGGGCTGCGCAAACATATAATTATTGCATATAATATTTATGTATAGCGCTGTGTACATACCGAACAGCGGCTCGCCCCCACTCTGCAAGATGATAGCGTACACCACGATACGGGACCAGTAGTTGCATGCTTTGTGCATAGCCAGCATCAGCGAGCAAGAATTTGCCAGCGGGAATCTGAAGATCAGTGGTGATCGCATCGTTATACACACGAGCATCTGTGGCTGATCCTTCCCATCCTGTAAGTGTGTAAATGAACTTCAGATCAAAGTCGGTAACGAATAGAACATTTTGGGATAAGAATCCTTTGCGGTTGCGGTACGAAGCACGAACATGGCCAGGAGGAGCAGCAGGAATATGAGAGCCGTCGATTGCGCCAATTGCGCAACTGAAATATGGATAGAACTTTGGGTTACGTCGGATCTTCATAGGAATGGTTCTCCTGATTGGAAAATGGATGTACGTCGTATAGATGGGTGGGGATGCAAGGATATCTAGCACTTTCTTAAAATAGCTGCTAATCAAATCAATTTTCGCCCAGAATACAATGAGCTACTCACCGTGATATGGTGCTATTTGAGCGCTGGAAACGCTCACCCACATGGCGTAGCGTTAGACCAGTAACGCATGTGTATAAAAAAATTGCAACCTGTTCTTCCAGCGTGACATGCTTCGAATCGCGGTGACCTAATTGACGTAGCTCCAGAAGCAGCTGTAGAAAAACTTCTTTTCTGAGGCCAAGTTCACAATGGATGCGATCGGGATGCCCCCTGATGAGCTCGAGTACCCACTGATGGCCAGTCAGGATAGAAGTATGATAAGGGATCGGTTGTTGTCTTTCAGGCTGTGAATTGATTACCAGAAGCTCGGCGAGTGACTCAATAAGAAGCTGCATGAGCGCCAGGATGCATTCGATCACCTGGCGACGGACTGCAAGAGGTGGTTGCGACATAATACTAGCAGCGCTCAGTGCATACTTACTCGTTTCGATCTCCGACTCACATGGCAGCCGCAGGACCAAATAAGACTACATAGTGGACGAGGTCAGGATTTTATACTGTCCTGGGCCTCAGAGATGCCCCGAATGGGTGGCTCACTGTGATACTTTGGCCCGTGGTTGATTTAGTGTTGGCGCGGCAGAGTTTGAAGAGCCCCGATCAACGCGCACCACTTAGTGTTGTTGGCAGATGGCAGATAATTTGCCTAGCGGCAGGGCAGAACTGGTACTGCCAGGCAGATGGCAGAACTGTTGAGAATTTGTTGGGCAAAACCTGGCAGATATATACCTAAAATAGTGTTGTGGGCAGAACCAGTTCTGCCGGTAGTACCGGCAGAATCGGCAAAACCTGGGGTTCTGCCTGTTTGTGCCAATGTGGCAATATTTGGGGCTGTACACAACGACTACGGACAATCCAAACCGCTGGATGACATCAACTGTGCTGCATCCCACCCTTTGTCCCCCCGGTTCTGGTGGTCGACCACTGCAACCTCGTCATCAAGTGCATGTGGTACAATCCCCTCATCAACCCGGTCCAACTCATCAAAGCTATATACATTACCTTCGAGCACACGTGAGCCTTCACGTTGCTCGTTTAAAGTTGCTTGCTCAAATTCAGAAAACAAGGTGTCAATTTTGTCCAAGGTGCGAGTTTTTCCCAGAATAAATAATGGCGTTCACGGCCGCCTTGTCAGCGTCCTGACAGGCCCTGGACCACACATGGTGAGGTCTCGGCCTCCTGGATTGAATCGGAGCTTGAACTAATGCCTCCACTGCGCCCTCAAACACGATGTTCTGCCCGCCTGCAAGCACGAACCAACATCCCGATGTCCAATCCTCCCCCTCCCCCCCAGGGAGCTCAAGGGCCCAGTAAACGAAAAGGAAAGCTTCCTGTCACTCGTCGCCCAGCCCTCGCTGTACCAGCCACCTCACAGGCTGTCATTCTGCTTCCAAAAGCTCACTCTTGCCCAAGTGGGACCACAGGCGCTCCAGATCCAACTGGATCTCAACCGTCTGCCATCCATGATGACTCAGTGACGGCAATCATATGGGATAAGGGTGGCTCGTCTCACACAGAAACCCTTCTCTCGTGGCTCCAATCACATCAGGCTGACCGTGCTGTCCTTTTCAATGAGAAGAGAACTCCTGGTAGCACGGAGCGTCCGTCTGGTCATCGCAAGAAGGACGTCCATGCTGCGATTGCAAAGTATATCTTTTCCGCCTGTGCTGTCTATGGTGCTGCATATCTTGCGCATCCAGACCGCTTCATCACGTCTGTATCCAATCATATAAACTTGTAAGACTCTGTCATGTCTGTTTCACTGTTCACTAATTGTCCTTCGTTAACACAGGTTGAAGTCTAAGTATCATGGTTGTACCACGTCGTTGAAAGCTACTGGTTCGGGAATTGATCCTGATAGTGATGACCACGTGAATCTAATAGGTATGTTTATATCAAGTTAGCGGTACCATAACTGATTTTCTCATAGAGAAACTGAAGTCTGAATTTATCTGGTTTGCTGAATGTGATGTCCTATGGGCTGGAAATATTGCGATTGATGCCCGAGTCTTCAATGGTGCTCCAAGTGGGCCGCAGGGACGCACTGTGGACTTCCTCTCTGTTATATCAAAAAACTGTACTATATCCTCTTCCTCGACTACACACGATGATGCAGCTGCTCCCCAACCAGTCCTGGATCCAGACAACAATGAAGGGCTGTATGATGATGCTGTGGGTATTAGAGAACCACGTGGAGAAATTGGAGTGCATCATCCAGCTGAATTTAACGATGAAGAGCGCCATGGCATAGACGAAGATGATCCCATGGATCAGGACGCTACGCATATCGGGGTTGACTTGGATGCAGAGATGCATGATCGTGAACTGTCTCCTTCCCCATCCCTACCTGCTAGTGTATGCCCGACTGCTGGTCCTTCAGGCAAAGCGCATACATCGTCTTATGATAGTCGTGCAGCATTCCGCATGTCAACACATCCATATTTTCCTCGGCCACCTTCTAGCTCATCGTCAAAAGCATCTGGTTCACCTTCGCTTTCCGTTGTCACCACTTCCCACCGTTCACCACCCTCCCAGTCTTCTCAGACCGGCTCGACGAGAGGAAAAAATATGCTTAGTCGAATTCAGACGGAGGTCAGCGAAAAGTTAGATGGGTTAAACGGTGATATTAAGGACCACAAGTCGATGAAGGCAATAATGAAGACTGAACGCCATATTGCTGATATGAACTACAATTCTCGCAAGCAAGAGTTGACCTTCCTCCGCGAGGAACGCCAACGTGAGCGGGACGACGCTACTATTCTTCATACCCGTCTGCAAGAGGTGAAGCATTCAGATATCGAGCTTGAGAAAGCCAGGCTTCAGGTTATGCAGGCCGAAACAGAACAGCTGCAGTGGAAGTATAAGCTGGCCAAGCTTGAACTGAGGCGAGGAGGTAGTACCACCAGTGATGCTGCAGCTAATCTTGGCAGTCAAGACACAGCACCTTTGCTACTCACTGAAGAGCTAGCTGCTACGAAACGACGTCTTGCTGATCTCGAAGCATTGCTAGTACACCATTCCAATTAGTAGTGTTATCTGTGTCTCTTTCCCGATGTATGTTGTATGCTCATGACGCTATGCTTTATGTACTACACGATCGCGCAACCTATCTTTGATCATGCAAGAATGGAATATCATATTGAATTACTGTACGCTAAACTTGGAGCCAGCGTTCGTGCAACAATTCATGCGTAAGACGTGCACGGAACCGCTGCTCTTCACTTCTTATAGGACCACAAAAGATGTCATCGTCTGGAAGGTTTTCGCTTGCCACCTCTGCCCTTGCCCATGCGGTTGATCCCAATGCATCCACTCAGGCTCCATACCGTGCCTCCTCGAACCAAATAATCATGTTGTGTAAGATCATGCAGCATTCAATCCAGTACACCACCACGTACAAGTCATTTTCATTGCAAACCTGCAGCCGGAGTTCTCGGAGTGATTGGAACCTTCCTTTCAAAGCAGCAAACACATGCTCAACTCGAACACGAACCTAAAAAATTACCATACGGCAAGCAAAGGAACGAAAAGACACACCTTCGATAAGTAGCGATTAAATGTGTTTTGCACTCATGTTAGAGCACCGTTGCATGGCTTTTTGAAAGGCACAATACACCACTTTTCCAGTGGGTAAGCTGAGTCCCCCCAAATCCAATGGTTTCGTGGTAGTAAGGTATCTGGCTGTTGCGCAACCTGGGTTGTGCGAAATGCATATGCATCATGGACACTACCCGGCTGTCCCAATCCATAATCGACGATTGTTAGGTTGTGCACCATGACAAGCACCTATAGAGTTCATATTAGAATAGCACCATGTGACGAAATTAATACTACCTGGAGATTCATCGAAAAATTGGATTTACGATCGTAAAAAGCATTTCTGATGCCAGTCAGCCTTGTGGAAAGCTTAATTGCTGACCCGTCTGCGGCAAAAACACCTTTTCTCCATGAATGGCAAGTCCTTCCCTCCGTGAAGCGCTGAGCACGCAAAATCTCGCTGTGGTGTGAATGAAGTGTTGGGATGTAGATGTGGTGATCGTGCCGAGAAAGGAGCGCAGCCATAACTCGTGTAGTACACTTAATGACAGAACCATCGCTAACACCCGCCCACTGTGCGATATCAATGGGGGAAGAAGCATTGCCATAATGACCTGCATGGTTTAGAAAAATAGCCAGCTGGATGGCAACAGGGAGTTGTCTACAACCCTGCGAGCGTTCAGAGTGAAAGACTGGGTGGCTACTGATCTCGTCTAGAATATCATCAAAGATGTCGGGGTCCACACGGAGCTTCTTTCGGAAGAGATGAGGACGATGAACAGCAAAATGCTTGAGTAGTTGGATTTGTGGGGCGCTCATTACTGGCATGCCAGGTGCTTGAAGAATGTGTGCCTCGCGTGCCTCAGTGCGAAGCGCTGTGATAGTGTTGATAAAGACCTTGAAGCGTTGATCGATAAAACCAGAGGAGCTGGATGAGCCTGAGGAGCTGGATTGGCTATGATCAGCTGCTGATGGGACTACAGAAGTGATGGACATAGGTGTGGGAGGCGAAATTGGAGAGATATGCATGGATGGGTCAGACACATCTGAATCGCTGGTTGTAGTCCACGAGTCGTCTGAATCCAACGTCAGGTTGTCATATCGTGCTTGCATCAAGGCAAGTTCAGTTTCATTGAGGAAATTGATGATCGTTTGACGAGTATTTTGACGAGGTATATATGCATATGTTCTATCCTACATACATACACTTCGACATACGCTGTCGGAGTATCGGAGACTCGATTTAAGCGAGCACTGTGGTGTTCATGACCTTGTCAGGACGCTGACAAGGCAGCCGTGAACGCCATTATTGTCGCGTGATGAGTAAACAACAAACAACAGGTCTGCTCTCCCGACCTCGTCCATCGTCGCGTTCGAACGTTCCATCACTCGCTCAGCGCCTTCCCTCGCGACCGCAACGTCACGCCAAACTCCGTCAGGTGATACTCCGCTCGAGAAAGCCCTTTTCGTAGCGGATCCGCCCAAACTCGGCTCAGGCCCTGGCCCACAACCCGACCTCCGCACACAGGCGCCAAGTACTTTCGCGCGCAACTGTGCTACTACCCCCAGGATATTGATCTGCGCATGTGGAACGTGCTAATTTGTGTATCCGCTACTCACCCGAGCACGTCAATGTACGCAGGTCAGAGTCGTCGCACGCAACGGAGGCGATAGTCAGTACCGTCGTCGGAGAAAAACCCATTGGCTTCGCAAGCTATAATGCGCTGCGTTCACGTCATAGCTTCGTCAAAGATTTGTCAATGGGACTGTCTAAGCGAGCATTTCGTGAGTATGTTAGGTGTCTCGGTTTGGTTAGGAGCTCGCCAGAGTGCGCTAACATTCAAACGACCTCCAGCCTGAGGCCGCCAGAAGGTAACGTGATGCACCCTAGTACTTTGCAGATCGGCTAATGAGGTTACTAGCTTCATATAGGTTGTTCGTTATTATATGGCCGCTCTGCACCGCAGATTGTTCGGTTCCCAATCGTTTTAAATGGTGACCTGGCAGCGTGGGTTGCCGGCTCAACCAACCTGAATGTCCACCCCATCTCAAGGTTCGCCTCTTCAGTATTAAAGCAGCACGGGTTTCAAGTATTTTTCTAGAGTTCCTTTCGCCTCCAGTCAGATGGCTTTCACGAATCTTATCCCGTCGGGCCTCCAGGCCGCTCGGACGCTTCAGCGAATGCCTGATCAGGAAGAACGAACGAATCAACTGCTTCTCGAGATTATTCGTAACAACTTCAACACCAAGTATGCAACCCAAGCGACCTCCCTCGTGGAATTTCGTGACGCTGTCTTGGCGCATGGTGGGACTGATGTGGATGCCAGCCAGTTGTTGGCAGATTTTCGGAAGCACGTCCCGCTCTCGGATTACAACTCGTACAAGTCGTTCATCGACAAGTTTAACGCGCAACCTTGCAGTCAAGACGACGTCGAGAACATCTTTGCGCCTGGAATACCGCTCTTCTTTGTACAGTCAAGCGCTACGTCCGGAACGGGCCCCAAGGTGTTCCCGAGGTACGACTATCATGCGAGATACCAGCCCCTTATTCCTCGGCACTTTGATACCCACAACAAGGCCCCGATCGCCACGATGAAATGTACGGGAAGTAGAGATATCAAGGTGATAGAACGCGGGCAAGCATTGCAGAGAATTCCTGTCTATGGCGGAACGGGGTCATATTTTCGTATGGTTCTCGGATGGAATACCGACGACGAAAGCTGGATGTCCCTCGCTGGTATGTCACTTCCCTCTCGTCCTTCCGACACGTGCTTACGTACTATGAGTTCCAGTGTCAGACTACGCAGTACCGTTAGCGGCAACGATGATCGTACCTGTTCCGTCCTTCCTAATCGTCCATGCCCTCTTCTTCCTGACACACAAAAATTTGCGCCGATTCGAAGCACCGTTCGCGCCGCAATTCATTTACTTGATCCGCCACATCGACGAGCACTGGGATCTTCTGTTGTCGTGTATCAAGGACGGTGTACTGCCCGATCTGGAGGGCACCGATCATGTCAAGAAGTACATACAGGCAGGTCATAGTCAACGGGCGAGGACGTTCCCGCTGAAGCGCACATGCAGGCTCATCTCCATCCTAATCCTGAGCGTGCGGCAGAGTTGCGTGAGATCGGGCCTCCGTTCTCTTCGGACGGATGGTTCTCGCGCGTTTGGCTTGCCTTTCGACAGTATGTACCGGTCCCTCTACTAGCGTGATCCCCAAGGTGCGTGGTCACGTGTTGTTGATTTCGGTGGATGGAGACGCGTAATCCAGGTGAGGTCCATTCTCGGACCAAATGTTTCCCTCCGTGCTTCTGGATATGCTTCATCGGAAGGGGGGATCATGGGCTTTGCATATGACCCAAGCAAGCTGGACGAATTTGCTATGCTCTGCACAGAAGTCATCGAGTTCTTGGATGTCTCCTCACACGAAGATCACGAAAACCTCTATCAGGCAGTCAGTATTCGTCTTATGGTACACCTCTCAATGTTTCGCTGATTGTCGCTGCGGCGCAGTGGGAAGTGAAAGTAGGTAAACACTACGAACCGATTTTAACGACCAGGGATGGCTTGTGGCGATATCGACTCGGCGACGTCCTTCACATCGTCGGATTCCACGCCGAGAGCAAGACACCGTTGTTCAAGTACGTTGGAAGGACGTCGTCAGTATCATGCTTCCTCCTGGACATGACATCTGATAATCCACTCGGCAC
>JBBPSZ010000150.1:0-11916 GCA_038093835.1 Strobilomyces confusus
AAGGCGCCGCGGCGGACGCCTCCTTGGCCTTGCCCTTGTCGACGATCTTCTCTGCGACGGCCTCTTCTTCGGCACGCTCTTCCTTCATGTCCACGTCCGGATCGACCACTGCGGGAACGCGCGGTGAGCGACCGACGTCGTCGACACGACTCCCCGCACCTCGCGCCTTGTCCGGTACCCCGACGTCGACGTCCTCATTCCGGCTCGAGCTCACAGAGAACTCCGACTCGGCGGAAGACACCACTTCACCGGGCTCGAGCTCCGCGTCCTCGGCCGGCCGGTGTGCCGCGCGGGCGGAACTCCCTGGCTGCGCGCGAGACGGTCCGCTCTCCGTCGGCGGGGTGTCCTCTGCGCGCGGCGGACCATCGCCATACGTGCCCGGAGGCGGCTGGACGCCATATCCACGACCCAGCCCTCCGCCGCCCGCGAACCTCGGATCCAGTACGGGGGGGTACGTCGGGTACGTCGGTGCGCCGTACGACAGTCCGTGGCCGTACGCCGCAGGACGAGCCGCACCGGATCCACCACCACCCCCGACGCCAGGCCGAGATGGGTCACACGAGCCGTCCGCGGGGACGCTCTGCGGCAGACCCATGTCGCCAGGGCCAGGAAGGCCATGAACCGGGTCGCCGCTCGGGTGGCGCTGCCCCGTCGCGGCGAAGTGACCGACTGGTCCTTGAGACGCGGCCTCCGCCCGCCGCTTTCCCTTCCTTTTCTTCTTCTTGAGTGGCGGGCCTTGCTCTGCGTCGTCCGCGGACCCGGGTTGCTTTCGCTTTCGGAGCGCTTCCGGGTCGCAGGTGCGCAAGGAATAGGGACTCACGTAGCCCTCCGGCGGGGGTTCACCCCGGAACCGAACGAATTCGACGACGCCTTGTTCAGCGGCATGGCAGACGACGGCCACTTTGGCGTCCGCTTTGCTGCGATAGTCGCTTGGGACGGTATAGCGTCGCGCCTGTTCTGCCGTGGACGACATCGACAGTCTGATGATCACGATCGCACCGAATGCTATGCGTCGACGGTCAGGCCTGAGGGAAGAGCACGAGTGAAGGGAGCCTACCGTCTCTCTCTTTGGTGTACTCGAAACGTGGATGAAGGTCACTGTCGATCTTGCCGAGCCCCGAGGTGAGTGCAGGATATACCAGGCCGCTCGAGAACGAACGCATGGCGGGCGTGACCTTGTTGTCGATGGTGGCCACGATGGATCGGAAGTAGTCGCCGATGCCTTCGGACATGGCTTGCAGGCAAGCGGCCGCCTTGGCGTCGGATCGCTTTGGGAATCTGGCTTCTACGAGAAACGCTTTATATTCGCCTGGACGATCGAGTTTGAGGATGCAACCGTGTACTGCCATGGGACTAAGTAACGAAGCGAAAAGAGGGGTCGAGACACTAACAACCGGGCGGGCCATCAGAAGTGAAGAAGAACGACAGGACGAGCTTTCCTCCTCTGGCGTTCTGCATCATGTTGTTCATCCAGCCGATGGGGTTGATCTCGGATGCATCGTTTGTCGGAAACGGTTCAGGAAACGGTCTTGGAAGGGAGTCGTAAAAGTTTTGTAGCGTCCAGGGGGTGACGGGGATCACGGGCGGTAATCGAGAAGTGGATGGGGTCGGTGGCGCGGGAGAGGAGGGACGTGACTGACCGTTTCCGTGCTTGATAAACGCCAAGACGCCTTCTGCAACGGCAGCTTTGGCACAAGCCCCTTTCGCATCTGAGTAGGCGTCAAAGGCAGGATCGCAAAGATAGATGCGGGCGACGTGGGGCGAAAGCTGGATGCGAAGTGCGCAGCCCTGTTCTGCGTCGGGTCAACGCACCACACGAGTAAAAGGGACAGGAAACCCACTCTGTGGCAACTTGGGATCGAAGAAAGGGACCCAGTGCGGGATGACGAGGCCGGCACGCCAGTCGAGACAGCATTTCACGATGTCGTCTACGAACGTTTCCGCTGTGACAGTGTCGGAAGGGGCAGACGGTTCCACGGAGGTGCGGGGCGGATCGCCGGGTGGTCTCGTGACCCCGGCCATGAAATCGAGCGCGCCCATGTCGATGGCGATTTTGGCCGCGTCCAACTTGGCCTCTGACTTTTTAGCGAAGACGGGCTGTGTGGCGTAGGAGCGTCGTACGCCGTCTGGTCTGGTGATGGTGAGGATGCACTGCTTGTCTGTGGGGGGATGAGGGGACGCCGGGAAGGCGGGGAGGGGCTCACTCCTCGAACCGGTGTCGATGAACTCGAACTTGAGGGCGTCGGTGCTTCGGAATGCGCGCTGGCAGGTCTGGTGGAGGCGGGTGATGGCATTGCCATCGGGAGTGTCAGCATCGCCCGGGTCGGTGGTGGGCTGAGACGGTGCGGGGCAGTGGCCGTCGAGATAGTCGTCGAGCGACATGGCCCCGATGTCGGCCAGGTTGTTCGCGATGCGGTCCATAGAGACCCTTTTTGTTGGAGTCGTCACGTGTGGTATAGCCTGAAAGACCCACTTCCGACGGCGGGTCTGTCTTCACCACCATGAGCGTCTACCCAGGCTACCCGAGTCCTGGCCCCGCAGCCTACAACCCCCTCGTCCACGACGCCCGCGCCGTCAACAGGACCCCCAGTCCGACCCCGAGCGAGATCGACGCCATCAACCAAAAGACTCTGCTCGACTTCAAGTCCTTGTTTCCCAGAGACAAGGTCTTCTCCCCAAAGTACCTCCGTCAGTCACCTCGCCTCTCCAAACGTCCTGCGCGCTGACCCCCTCCCAGTCTATTATGCCATTGCCATCGTCATCATCATCATCATCGCCCTCTCCATCTTCTATCATGACCAAATCGTGCGCGCCATACAACCCGCCGTCAACAAGATGCACAAGTATGTCGTCGCCCGCTTCTCCGTCCTCGTCTGACAGACCCCGCTAGGTTACCCGCTGGCTGGCTCATACCCATCGCCATATTTTTCATCATTTCGTTCCCCCCGGTCCGTGGCTGCGCTACACCCGTCTCCCCATTTTGCTCATCCTCTCATAGCTCGTCGGTCACGAATTCTTGGCCATTCTCTGCGGTGTCGTATGGGGTCTTTGGCCCGGCTTTGCCATCACTGCCGCCGGAACGTTGCTCGGAGAGATTGGCAACTTCTAGTGCGCACTCTTCTGCCCTTCGCCACTTTCTCTCATCCCCCCGTAGCGCATTCAGGTATATCTTCCAAGCCCGCGCCGAAAAAGAGGAACAGAAGAACGTCCAGTATGCTGCTCTCGCAAAGGTCGTACGAGACGGTGGTTTCAAAGTCGCCGTCATCGTTCGTTACAGCGCCATACCCGGTCACTGTGAGTCCCCTTACTTTTACACAAAGCCCCGTGTTCATTCTTCACAAGTCACGACCGCCATCTTTGCCGTTTGTGGGATGAACATCTTCGTCTTTATCGCTGCCGCACTCTTGTCCATGCCCAAGCAGTTCATCACCGTCTACATCGGTACCCTGTTTGAGGACACCGGTACGTCACTTATTCATCTCTCGACGTCCCACTGACTCCGAGCAGCGCACCAAAACAAAACTGTCAGCTACGTCGTCGGTGCCATCACCGTCATCGTGACGATCGCTGCCATGTGGTACATTCGAAAGGAAGTGAACAACGTCAAACCCGAAGTAGTCTATGCCCGCCGGAAAGCTCGGTAAGTCGCCCTTTTCTTACGTGGAGCCTTGTTTAATCTCCCACCACAGTCAAGCCAAGCTGAACGGAGATGCATTGTATCAAAACGGTGGTGTGACCGGATCAACTGACGACACTGTATTCAACCCCAATGCCTCGGACGTCAGTTTCGACACCCCTGTTCCGCGCTCGGATGCGCCCTATGACTCGCACTACCAGCAATGGGACCGAGGTGGTCGTGCACTGGGCTATGCCTCAGATCCCCGCGTTCTCGCTCCACAACCTCGCCGTCCCACCTCTTCCCTTGATGCCGCTCTCGTGCCTTCTCGTACCGGGAGTGCCGCCGGCGGTAGCGTGCCACGCCAAGAAAGCACAGATACCGTACGATGGGAACTCCAGACGAACGTCGCGAGCGCCACGGATGGACAGGCATACCCCCTGCATGCCATTCCTGAACCCCACTCGTATGACGAGCAGCTGTCGAACCCCTTTGATCACGGAAGCTCGGAAACGGTCACTCCTCCCAGCGGACCGCCGCCAGTCCGTGGGGATTACGCTTTCAGCGCTCCTCAACACAGCTTCGAGGGCCACTCGGGTAACCAGTCGAGGGTGTCCTCTCCTCCCCCTCCGAGTTACCGATTATGAGGACCCCGAAGTCATGAAGTCATCATCTTGAGTAACTATTTCATGAGACGCTCTTTTTCCATGGCTCTGGTATTTCTTAAGTTATCGTTGGTTTCCTTGTACTACACAGCTTAGGCTTGTACAGCCTAGTCTTCGCCCTTCCGGTACC
Source organism: Strobilomyces confusus (assembly GCA_038093835.1). Taxonomy (NCBI): domain Eukaryota; kingdom Fungi; phylum Basidiomycota; class Agaricomycetes; order Boletales; family Boletaceae; genus Strobilomyces; species Strobilomyces confusus. The sequence continues at coordinate 4,412 of JBBPSZ010000150.1, forward strand.
GTACGTAGGTACATAGGCTAGGGTCACTTTTATTTGATGCCCACGCCCCCGCGCATTCGCCGGAAGACTGCGGGAGTGGCAGTTGACTCTGAACCATGATATCATGACTACCCCTCGACGGCACTACTCCACTCACGCGGCAGTGGTACTGATCGAACAGATAAGAACAGGGCTATGTACCTTCTGCTGACACGAGGCACTTGCGATTTAAAGGTACCCCGCCGCCTCATGCCGTTCCCATTACCATATCCCCACACCACCACTGGGACCTACAGCTTCATCCTAGTTTCGGGTCAGTCTTGCTTGCCACCTTTCCGACCCGACGCACCTGGTTTGAAACAGTTCTTGTTTCGGACGCGGTGTGCGGACTGTCGTGAATACCGGTGAGTCTACCTTGCTGTGCGAGGCACGCCTGACGAAACTCTACTACATAGTGCCAGCGGGCCGTTGAAACCATGGTCGAAGCTTACGAAGTCGAACCATACATTCCACAGTTCTTCTGGCGTTTCTGGCTCTCGGACGCGTCCGTGGTCCCCTCGTCCTTTCTCGTTCCTCGCTGACGTCCACTCTTCCTCTTTCTTCGGTTGCAGAGACCCGCACAAACACACCCTCGACGATCACCGTGTGCACATTTACGACGTCTTCCACAACGTCCTCTCTGAGACGCGGCGCATCCCGGAGCAGGCGCGCCCCGTGTTTCACGATTTCGCGGGCGAGGCACTCCCGCTGGACGAGGGGTGCGCCGCCGCCTTGCGCACCGCCGAGCAGGCGTTCGTACGGCTCGAGAACGAGGTCGAGCGTATCCTGGCTGCGGTGGTCCTTCAGGTCCGCGCGCAGCGGGCACCATCAGACGCCGAGTCGAGCTCGGACCAGGACTCCGAGGAGAGCACCGCCCCGCGGCGGTTCGAGGTGTCGATGGCGAAACGCGAGCGTGAGGCGCTCCTCCGCTACTTTGTCTTTTTGCGGTACCGCAACAGCGAGGCGTACAATGATACGGTCGGGCGACTCACGCGGCGCGTCGTCGTGGGGGATACGGTCGTGCAGGCGCGGCACGCCTGGCGCCGCGTGCGGCGACGGGCCGTGCTGGGCCGCTTCCACGCGTTCTTGCAGCCGGAGCACGACGCGCGCGCGAGGCGGTTCGAGGGGTTCGATGACTCGGAGTGCTGGCGGTTTCTAGACGCGGAGGTGTGTTTCGGCGTGGCGTCGGAGGCGCAGCAGTTCGTGCTGCCGGACACGTGCTTCGCCTCGCTGGACGAGCACATGGGGGGCGACCCGTGGGTGGCGGTCGGTTGGCGTCTTCTCTGAGCGTTTCGGGTTGACGCGCGTTTTCTAGGGCGTCGGCGCATCTGGTGTTTCCGGTGACGCCCACGCTGGCGCTGTACGTGCTTGGCTCTCAAGAGCAAGATCTCGACGCGGGTCCTCACGTCCGGGACGCCCGCCACGCTGGTGGCGACGGTGCCGTCTGGGTCGACGTCGGCCTCGAGTCCCGCTCGGACGTCCACCTCCGCAACGCCTCCCTCTTGCAGCGTAACCCCGCGCACCTCTACTTTTCCTCGCTCCCCTCCCTCGTCCAGGCGCTCGCCAACTACGACGAGTGTCGATGGATCCCGGAGCACGTCGACTACGCGCGACTCAAGCAGCGCGCCCGTCACAAGGCGACGCTCGAACAGGTGACCAAGACGCTCCTGGTCCGCGGCAACGTGCTGCTGGTCGACTTGACGGACGAGGTGTGCAAGGTGGGACGGGATCCGGTCTTTCACGGCGGGTTTTCGGACGTGTGGAAGGGGGTCTGGACGAACGCGTTCGGAGAGTCGAGAGCGGTGCGTGTCTGGCGTTGGAGCGTGTGTATGCGCTGAACGCGGGTGTGGCAGGTCGCGCTCAAGTTTCTACGGCAGTGCCACAACGTGGCGGACGACGCGCGCGAGAAGCTCCTCAAGGTCCGTGTCATGCCGTCAGCGGTAGTTTCTTCCTTGTCGCTGATGGACGCCTCAGCGTTTGAAAGCAGAGATCGCCGCCTGGTATCGCTTGCACCACGTCAACATTTGCCCTCTATACGGCGTCGTTCAGTCGGTCAACTCCGTTGCGATGGTGTCACCGTGGTGCAGTAACGGCACGGTCACGCAGTACGTCCAACGACAAGACGTTCGCGTCGATCGATTGGCCTTGGTAAGTGAGGGGATGATGACGTCCGGCCGACGCGCTAACGGACGGTCTAGTTGAGGCAAATCGCGTCCGGCGTGAGCTATCTCCACAACATGAAACCTGTCGTCATCCACGGGGACCTCAAAGGCGTCCGTCTCCACTCGCATTCGCATAGCAGGGAACTGACACGACTCTCCCCAGACCAACATTCTGATCAGCGACGAAGGACGCGCGCTGATCTCCGACTTTGGGTTGTCGACGGTGATCGAGGAGCTCTCGCTCACGGACGCGGGCTTGCGCGCCGCGCAGCTCGGCACGTCGCTGCTCGCCGGATCGACGCGCTGGATGGCGCCCGAGCTGATCCTGTCGCTCGTCGAGGACGACGGGGCGCCGTGTCCCGTCACGCGCGAGAGCGACGTGTTTTCGTTTGGGTGCGTCTGTCTCGAGGTGCGTCCGGGTCCGGGTCGCGTCGCTCTCCACGCTCAACACGACGCGTGCGTCGTTCACAGGTCGCGACCGACGACCTGCCATACCCGCACCGACGCAACGACCGCGCGGTGACGCTCGACATTCTGAGGGGCGAGCGGCCGTGTCGCGGGGCGCCTCCGATACCGGACATGCGGCTGACGGCGGGGCAGGAGGACGCGTTCTGGGACGTGGTGGACCGGTGTTGGAGCGCGATCGCGCCGTTGCGGCCGACGATGAGCGAGGTGGAGAGGGCGTTGGGTGCGATCGCGCAGGGGTGAGGCGTCGGGAGAGGATCGGCATTGTACAGTATATTTATTATAAATTGAAATAATGAACGATCTGTCTCGTCGAGGGTCGGCCTTTCGCGCGACGTCGGAGGTAGGGTATGGTCGAACGCAGGTCAGCGCAGCGTTGACGTGGTGATTCGTGATAAATGAGACGTGATTTTTTTTTCACCGTCCCGTCTGCTTGCTGTGGATGATGACGGGAAGTTGACGTCGGTGGAGCAGATGCCGTAGGGGCCGCCTAGTTCCATCCGCCGAAAATATCTACTATCGGACGTGGAGCTGCGGGGGGAATAACCACACGTCGAGTTCCGGACACCGGACGGAGATGACCTTCCACAAGCGAGATGGACGCGCGAAACATATCGTATCGCACGTGTGATGGGGACGGACGACGGGCATGGTTCAGTCACGATCTCGAAACGTCATGCCTACTATGATGAGCTAAATTCGACGGAGGAAGCGGGCGGACGCCAGTCCGAGTCGGCACGCAAGCTCGATCAGGAGAAGTGGGGAGCGGTACCGCGTACGCGGACGAAGCCGAGCCTGTTGAGCGGAATCACTGGCAAGTTTGACCACGAGTGCTCCAAGTCGAGTCGCTCGAGAGTCGACGCGGCCGCGACTCAGCTGGCAGCAGTCACCCCGGTGCACGACGCCGTTCAAATCTGCCATTGAAAAATCTGTCAAGAAAGTGAGATGATATGGCTTCGATCGGTGCAGTGTCAGCGCAGGCGCATGGGAAGAAGCATGGGCCTGCTTGTCGGAACCGGCAAGCGTGCGCGCCGCCGACCGCGTACTGATGCGCTACCCGACCGCACAACAAAGCTCCGGACGCCGTTCCATACGACGCGTACACAGCCCGATGGGTTTTCTTACTTTACGCGCTTTTCGGATACGATACATTCCATTGTCGCTAACAGTTTTCCTTTACTCCTTTCGATAGATAGCTTATACCTACGAGTACTTAAACGCACCTTTTCCGTAGTCGTCACCTCAGTCCGTTTGCCCCGCATACGACTGAGGTGAGCGATCTAGACTTAGACATTACCGACCTTATGCTTACCTCGTATGTAGCGCTCGTTCTAGGTGAATATGATATAGTCCGTTTGCCCCGCATACGACTGAGCGCTCGTTCTAGATCTCACACTGCTATCATCGTATCTCCAAACTTTAGTAGTAACTGCTATTATTCCAGTCATTTTCCGAAAGCCCAGACTCGGAAGTCCAGCATTCCGGGACTGACACACTACTGCCGTGTGCCAATGCACGTACTAGGTGATTTGGCGACCTGTATTCTTTCCGGAGGCGCAGCTCGAAAGAGCGACGACGGATCTGCTGGCGCATGGAGAGATCAAAGTATTTGGGCCTCGAACCAAGATTAACCAGAAATATGATCAAAGTATCGTGTAGACCAAACCAGTTCCAGACGCCGTCAGTAACAGTATGAGCCCAAAATCAGATGTTATATCATTTTCACACGTAATACAGTGGCGACCGCTCAAGTCATGGCAGCTCAGAATGTCGTGGCATGTAGTATAACGATGGCTGGTGAGATTCAACGACAGCGCCAACAGTGAACCCAAGAAGGCCGAAACTCACGGCGCGATTCACAACTCCTGCACGACGCGGTCCGAAAACCAAGCGACCTGCTCGGCCTTGAGCAGGACGACGGGCACTTTGACCTGCCCAAAGGTTTTGCTGCCCGCGTCGTACTTCAGTTGTCGAAAGTCCCTAAACGTCCCGAATCGCACGAGCCGGACGGTGGGTTTACGAAACGTATCGTGCGTCATCGCAATGGAGACGCTGCTGCCGGGACCTAACAGTGCGTCGAACACACGGTCCGTCGCGAGCGCAAGATCGCTGGCGGCGACTGGGGGTAGAGTTACATGAGAGAAATGGCGGGTGAATAAAAAGCTGCACGCGCCTTGGTCGTCTGCGAGCTCGACGAAGAAGCCGATCGTGGCGGGAACATATCGCTCGTCGATCGTTACCGTCCAGTTGACGACTTTTGTGAGCATGTTCGGACCCAAGGACGACATGGCCGCCCGCAACTCTTCTTCGCTGAACATGCAATCTGGCAGTCGCACTCCTCCACTGTCACAAGTGGTCAGTGAGGACAATCGTGTTACGAGAACACATACTTGCGGCGCTCGACAAATTGGATAATGGGATCACCGTCCGTTGGATCGAATCCAGCGATCTCCACCACGTCCCCGAGGCGGTACCGCCATAACCCATCCTGGCTCGTCACCACAACTTCGTAGCGTATTCCGGGCTCGACCCCCCACTACAATACTTCTCAGTAAGGAACTCCGTTTGAAGAGAAGCACTCACAAGTTGTGACAGCGAACTGATCGATTCGCTTTTGCTGACATCCAAGAACTCGATAATTTCACTGCTGGTCGGCTTGAACCGATTCAACTCGACGGGATTGTAGGGCGATCCGAGACAGGCCTCTGCGCTTCCGTATGCGAAAGCATGTAGGTCCGCGTTCGGACCGAGGAACCACTGAGCCTAATCACGAACATCACCAAAGGGAACGAAGATAAAATACGAATGATAAACGCACCAATGAGACGGACGAGGCGAAGGAACCACTAGCTATAGCAGCAACGGAACGCAGATTCGGCCAGACGTGGCCACACCAGCCAGAGCGAGAAGACGGGCGGCCCAGACCACGCAGCTCCTCTGCGCGTTTCGGGTCCGGAGAAATGTTCATCTAGCTGAGACTCAGAATCCCGACACGCATTTCAACGATCGATACTGACCTCGAGGTAACGCCTGACTCTGGCTATTCCATCCACGTCAGGGATGGTACCGTTCTCGATACAGTCTACCACTGTATCAAACTCCGTATCGAGGAGGCGTATCAAATCCACGAAAGTATTGATGAAGATCATACTCATCGTCTCGAGGGACCTGCTGCCAATTGCAAACAACCCATGGATAAGAAGGAAGGAAGGCCATTTCCTTATGAATCCAGCAGCATGCGGAGCGGCGTGGTCGAGTACTGGGAGGATGACAAATCAAGATAAAATATAGGTTTGTTGAACTGTATCCTACCGAATGCCCCCATCATCTCTCCATCCTTTTCAGGGTCCAGAGACAAGTTCACCCTCTGGACGACGGATGCGCCACTGCTTCCGTAGATGGTTGTGACGCGGCGATCGTCTTCGTCCACAACCTCCACAGGGTCCAATTCGAGGTAGAATAGGTGTGCTTTCGTGCGTCTCTGGCGAGAGTCAGAGATCGTCCAAGAACCGGGATCCGAGGCCTTTATTTTCGCTATGCGGTTGTACTTTGGTATGACCTTGGCTCGTCCTCCGGATGTCGCGCTGGACTCGACGAGAAAATCGGGCAGCCCAGGCGCCAGCAGGTCGACTGCGACGCTTGCTTTGCATGGGTTTTCGAAGAGTCTCGCGATGAACGGCGCGTATGCATCATATTCCGTGAAGGGGACGGTCTTCAGAAAGGTCTCGGACAGGACGCGATCGTCCGCTCCATCGACGAGGCTGGCTATGGCATGGCGAAATTCGGAGAGCTCTGGGGCGGTGCGAGCAAACTGAGTGTCTTGGTTTGCCTTAACTATCTTCGCCCTGAGTTGGTCGGTTCGGTACCTCAACTGTTCAGAGAGCGACGGTGGGTTCGAGGAACGGAGATCGGCGGGCATGATCAACGTCCTAATGCTTGTGAGCCTGTGAGAGAGAAACCTGGCTCATAATATCCCGGCCCTAAAGTCGTCAATTTCGTACCTGGATCTGAGATGTTTGGGGTTTACAAGCTCTCGAGAAGTCTCAGGACCACAAGATAGTCAAGACTCGAGACAACCCAGGAGATCAAGTGGAATGCTGCATGGGGCTTTCAAAGCTTGCGCAAGAAACTGAGAGCGTCGCGAAACTGGCTTCGCTGCCGCATCTTGCCATGCGAAGACTTGGCTCGGAGTCCGAGTTGAGACGGCAGCAGGGGGAGAACTTACGTAAGTTTATACTTGTCGATCGTTCGGAGATCACCGAGATAACTACTAGTCCCCCGGCAGACATACCATATCGTACATCGGTAACAGTGCATGAAAGCTCAATACAAGTACACAGGCCACGACTACCTCGGGCTCAGGACTGCTCGCACTCGGGGCTCCGCCTAGAATCCTTTCCTATCCCATTTCCCGTGCTCTTCTCCCTCTCGCATCCATCCGAGCCTATTCTGAGTGAGCCTCGCCACGCGCACGAAGAGCGTGCCGTCCAGCTCATGTAACCCTACCTTTTCTTCGGCCTCGCCTTCCGGCGCGCACCAACCTTTCCTCCGCGTGCCATACAGCGACGATTCGTGGGCCAGCGCACGTTGGGTCTTGCAGAGATGCACGTCTGGATGGACGATCGTCGTCTGGATCATCGGGAACCATGCGTCGGGTGTCTGAGCCAAATGAGAGGTTGGCGTGGGGAGTGTGCGCGGAGCTGGTTCCGTGGTTGGCCCTGGTACTTTGTGCAGCAACTCCTCCGTGCCTTTGTAGAAGGACCGAATATCTAGCGGAGGGCGTCCCCTCGACACGTAGCAAGTGAGGGTTTCAGTGAAATAAGCCAGTAACAACAGACAGCGAGAGGAGGACTTGTCAAT